>CABFWB010004140.1:0-20843 GCA_902151455.1 Timema bartmani
CCATTTATTATTGATTTTTAACACCAAGAAACAACAAAAGTGATGGTCTTACATTTTAACGTCATAGTTTAGTTCGTACAGCATAATTTCTTTCACAAATTATGTATTCTGGACATCCTCGTATATACTCACCGGAACCTTTGACTACAATTTAATTTTTAAAAAACAATAATTTAGAGTTAAATGGTTTTGTTTTAATAAATCAGCTGCTGCAGCCCAAACCAAACCGGCTCACAGAGAGAAATCTCGGTGTTTACATGTTCACACCACCCCTTCCATGAATAACCTTCCTTCACCATAGACCTGAGCGCTCCGTCCATTATTGCGGGATCTAACTCCGTCCAAGCCAACTAGTTTGGGGAAATCTAACTAACGATCTAGTAGCAAATAGAAGAACTATCAATAAGGTTAGTATATTAGCCAAGGTAACGCTGCTGTGTTCGAGTTTTTCAAGATTTGTGTATAAATATAAGAATGGAACACGCAAGAATCCTATGAATCAGCCATTATGGTTTTAAATTTCGACAAGTCTTTGTCACAGATAAAATATTTAATGATAATATAGAAAAAATTAGAAAAGAGTTAAGTATTATTTTGTATTATAAAAACCAAATAAAAAGTAATCGTTAAATTTTTACTATTTTAAAATATAAGATGGTAAAATGTATTTGGCCAAGAGGCAAATAAAAGTCATCAAAGGTTCGTGGAGTTCGTTCATAGCTCTACTTGGTTGATACAATAGGCGAGTTTTCTCGATCGACTTGGTTACGTCTTGGTATCGAGGGTTTACGACCAAGTGTACAGACAAGTAAGAAACAGACTCTCAACCTTATGGGGGTTTCGCTGCGCTCCTTTTGCCAGTTGGAGTCCTTCAACACTGGGCCTCGCTAGTATCACTGCTGGGTGATGATAGGACTAACCACAGCGATCCTAGTGGTGAAGGATTCAAGCTGCCAAAAAGGAGCGCAGCAATTTTAACCTGGGGGTTGAGTGTCTGGGTATATTAATTGTCTGTGACCAAGTGGTTTTGACCAAGGTGGAGCGCGAAAACAATTTTTAGGTGCTTTTCTTAAACAAAAATGGTGGTTAGGGTAGAGTAGATCTAACAGCTGGTAGGTGAATTTATGTAATCCTACTAAATAATATACCGTAAATTAATTTTACTTTATTATTAGTTAGATTGATGCGTATTTTGATTAGTCCTAGTATTTACACAACATATCAAGCTGAACATATTTTCCTAAAAATAACCTTAGGAAAACGTGAAGTAGGGCAAGGGACTCTTTTATGAGATAGTGCCCTAATATGAGATATGGCAGTATCAGATGAACAAACAAGTGCACTCTAATGGCAAGTGGCTTACCTGAGAGGTACCCATGAATCCCCATAGAGGGCAGTTCAAGACCACGCCATCTTTGTCTGTTATACCAGAAAAAAAAAGATAAAGTATTCTCATTCATTCTGAAGTTTTTGTTGATTGTTTTCAGCACAAGTTTTTGGAGGCAAGGTAAGTTATTTGGTATATCATTCTGTCATATAAAAACGTTCAGTATTTATAGTAAGGAATAGCGTAGTGTCATTAGTTTTGATACTTTTTGTTTTTCTTCCATTTTTTGCCACACAATGTTTCATCATATGTTTCACTAATATGAGATATTAGGGGGTTCTTTTATTTGAGAGATATCGCATATAAGGATCCACTTCTCTCCACACTTTTGTTAGACCTCTGTTGATTGTCGATGCCTTCTTTTATTGTTGTATAAATTATTGCCTTAATAATATACAATAATATAGAAATAACAATATAATATACAATATTGTTGTTTTGCCGATGCCGCCTACATAGGAGAAGAAGAGAAATATGTGGGACAAGGAGACTATGGCCGAGGCTGTGACTGCTGGTCGAGAAAATAAAATGGGTTATTTGAGAGCCTCGAAGATTTATGGTGTTCCCAAAGGAACGATTGAGAGGTATGCCAAGGATTCACGAAGTATTGGCGAGTTATTGAATGTTAAGTTGGGAAAGAAACCTGTACACCTACAAGTACTGTAAGTTCAAGTTCTGCTGCTGTAGTTACCACCNAGTTGGGAAAGAAACCTGTACTTCCACAGTCTCACAGTACTGGAAGAAAAATTGGTACAATATTGTGTACAGATGGATGAACGTTTCTTTGGGCTCAGGAGGAGCGATATTAAAAGGCTCGCGTTTCAACTTGCTATCCAAAATGTGGTGAGCCATCCATTCTGCCTGGGAAAGGAAGCAGCTGGCAAGAAGTGGCTCCATGGATTTTGGGTAGGCATCCCCAACTTTCTGTGAGAACACCGGAAGGAATGTTCTCTGCAAAGGCGAAAGGATTTTCTCGCGAAAACGTGGATTCTTTCTTTGACATTTATGAAAAATAATTAGAGAAAGTTCAACCTCACCGTGTCTTCAATGATGACGAGACTGGGATCACTGTGGTCAAAAATAAGAAAACGAAAGTTATTTCCCTGAAAGGGAAAAAACTGTAAGTTGCATAACATCAGCTGAGAGAAGTAAGCTGATTACTGTTGTCACGTGCATGAATGCCACTGGCGTATTTGTTCCTCCAATGCTGATTTTCCCTAGAATAAACATGACCCAGCCTCTGATGAATGGAGCTCCTTCAGGATCTATTTGGGGTTGCCATCCATCTGGGTGGATCCAGATGGACCTTTTCACAAAATGGTTTGATCATTTCATAAAGTTCACAAGACCTACAGAGTCTGATCCTGTTCTGTTGGTATTGGATGGACACTACAGGCATACAAGAAATGTTGAGGTGATTGATATGGCTCGAAGCTCACATGTTACCATCAACTGCTTGCCCCCACATTCCACGCATAGGATGCGGCCGCTAGATATGGGCTTCATGGGTCCTCTGAAGAGGTATTATTCTCAGGAGATTGAAACATAGCTGCGTAATAACCCTGGGAAAATTTTCCCGCGTTACCAACAAGTCACAGATATATTTGGGAAAGCTTTCACAAAGTCTGCAGCCATGGCGGCCATGACACACACAATGTATTTTTTAGCATGCTAGCTTTCTGGAAGACATTTTTTAGAAAATTTGAACACCACGGAATCACAATCTTTTCCATTACTACCTATATCCATATAAATGAAGCGATAGTTTAATCTGATACAGCCATTTGCACAATAGAAAGTGTTTGTAATTAAAGTACAAAGAGCCACTGTAAACTGGTTTAATTAGTTGAATGTGAAAAAGATGGATTTATATCAAAGGGCATAGCGATCTTTTCCCATTTATCTTTTGTGGGTATAGGTGTACATTCCATATTTAGGAGAGTCCAGATTCAGCAGCATACTCCTTTACTATTTTATTAAATGTCAATATGCCATTCCTTCATGCGTATTGTAAATAAATAAACGTACAAGCTCTTGCCAGATATCTGGAAAATAAATATAATGGGGTAGTGAAGCGCAATACAAGTTGCCTACATAGTGGGTACCAATTAGCCTCTCCTACTCAATCCTTATCTCACCATCAACTGGTATACCCCGGTGCCTGAGTATCCTGGGTTGAACCCCAGTGGAAGTCAGGTCAGGTGCAGACGACATGAGACTGGTCAGGGCCAAACCAAACGGGCTTGACCAGTTAGTGACCACCAAAACCAGGTATATCTGAGGGCTACCCTTCATTTAGCTTAAAGTGTAGGCCAAACGACTTTTGTGAAGTTAATTTTTGGACTAAATGACTTTTAGTAAAATTAATTTTTAGGCCATTTATTAATGTGTGTTTATGTTGCCTTCGGAAACATTCATTATGATTTGTTGTGATGTTACTAGATAGTGAGGTGTTTAATGTCTAGTTAAATAGTATATACTACCGTTTCAAAATACATTTGTCTTTTCTCAATTTACTTCCCAAGGTATAGCAGCACATCCATTAACCTGTAGTACCACTTTTGTATGTTGAACTTTTTGCAATACCAAAGTTTTGTATTGGTTTTTGTACCGTTTTGTACCACAAATAAAAAGTTTTGTACTTGCACTCTTTTTGAGTAACTAGCATAAAAATGTGATCACTCCATTTTAATAATTCTGTTTAATTTGAATTTTGAGCTTGTTTTCATGCCAATTTTTAAAATTAGTTTCTCTACCCTTTTATACCACAAATAAAAGGTTTTGTACCCGTACCCTTTTTGAGTAATTAGCATATAAATTAAGCCACTCCATTAATATAATTTTGTATTATTTAGAATTTTGGCAATTTTTCAATGCCAAAGCTTTAAAATAGTTTTCGTACCAGTTGTTACCATGGATAAAAAGTTGTGTGCCCCTTCCCGTTTTGAGTAATTAGCATATAAATGTGGCTACCCCATGTTGATAATTTTGTATTATTTTGAATTTTGAACTTTTTTCAGTGCCAAAGTATGTTTTATCTGCCTTTCTGCGTATACTTGCTTATTATTACTATTATTATCATCATTACCGCGTCTTACTGGTTATCTTGATGGGTTCTTATAACCAAGGTTACTCATTGATATCTGTATAACTGGATGGACATCTGTGACTAAGATTTTCGAGCTGTCGTCAGCACACCATTATGCACGAGAGAAGAAAACTTTCTGGTATCTCTTTCACACATATAATGTATTAGTTAAATGAAATAAATGCATTAATAAAATGTTTGAAGAGGATGATATTTAAAGAAACTAGTCTCGAGTGTTGAACTAAGTCGATGTAAGCTAATCTAGTAATACGTCCAACAAGCCTATAACCTAAATGAGTGTTTGAACTTCTACACAACGGTAGTTAATGAAAGAAGGTGTTTGGTGATGTCAATGTCCACTTTAATCAAGTGTTAACTAATCAATATAAAATGAATAACCCTCTTGTATGTAGGCCTAATCATAAACCAATTTGGAGTGTGGTGAAAATCTTGAATTTATATTAATGTTCAACTGAAAGTGTCGAACTAAGTATTTAAAAGGTAATATTAGATCTGGCTACACTTATGCTATATAAGTACGGTAGTGATTATAGAGAATGACAATAATAATACCCCCGATATTTGTCCTCCCCTCACCCCTTGCCATACACCCCCAAGTTGGAAATAGTCATCCATCAAAATTGCAGTCAGGCACGTCTATAGAGGATATACTATATTTTATAAATATGCAGATAAAGGAAACCAAAGGTGTATTTGTTGTTCATTGTGTCTCTAAAAACATAAGCAACGAAACAAGTCAATCAATTGTGAATAAGATTGAAACAATTAAAACATATCTTGAATAGTTACAAAAGGAAAACAAAATATTGAAACTCAAGCTATTGAAACGAAAATCTCTAGAAATCTGTAGGCTCACGAGCATACTTATCTTATAATTTGATATACCCGTTTCCGGTTATAGAAATTATGAGGAAATGGCTGAACACATTTATATTTGGCTAAAAAATAATAACTGAATCTTTATCCAAATGCAGTCATCACATCTTTCAATCTGCAAATAAAATATCTCTCTTTGGATGCTCATTTCACTTTAGATGGTCAAAACACATATAGATTGATTGCCTAGACTGGGGAAGCATTTATTTATTATAGGAATGTTGTTATCATTAATTCGCATTTAAATCAATAATATCGATCATAATTCACAAATTAAAAGGTTAAGTTGTCAGTTTTATAAAAAATATTTTTATGTTTTGTTTCGCACATGAGCTATAAAAATATATAAACAATACAATAATCTTTAATTTGGCTTCAATTTGGTTTTGGCGTTCATTTTTTCAAATAATGGGTTTTGATATTCATTTCATCAAATAATAACACAATACAAATACAGTAAGTTCGGTTATTTTTCCATGCTATCATGTAATTTTGAGGGAATGATATTTCAAAGTAATGTTTTATGTACTCCATCTATCTTTTCACATTCTTACTAATACAATAAGTTCAGTTGTTTCCATGTTGCTACTAAATTTTGAAGGGGGGATATTTCAAAGTAATGTTTTGTGTACCACATCTATCTTTTCATAGTACCACATCTATCTTTTCATATTCAATCTCTGACACTTTCTCACACACTCATTTTTTCTCAGACTTTTTCCCTCTCACACACACTATTAAACAATCTTTCACATATTATATTTATTACACTTGATCTTAAACTCTCTTGCTTTCTTTCTCTCAAATTTTATCTCACACGCTCTCACATTTTCCCTCTCTGTCTCTAACACTCTCTTTGTTTCAAATTCTCTCTATCTTAAACTCTCTGTCTCAAATTCTTTCTCTCAAAATCACTCTTCCCCTCAAACACACTTTCAAATTCCTTCTCTCGAACTTTATCTCAATCAAACTATCTCTTTATGTCTCAAGCTCTCTTTCTATTAAACTATTGATCTCAATCTTTCTCTTTCACTCAAACTTCCTCTAACATTCTCTCAAAGTCTCTCTCACATGCTCATATTTTCTCTCTCTTTCATACAATACCTCTCACAGACACTTTCACAAAATTTCACTCACACTTTATCAGGCACGCGCGCACACACACACACACACACAATAATAATAATAAATGATGGGTTTAACTAGATCCTTAACTAAATTTATATATATGGCCATTATACTACTGTTCACTGGCAAAATTTATTTCATACGTCGCTATTATATACATCTAATAATACAATAGGCCTAGCTAAAAAAATATGTACATGTAGAGTTAACAATGCTTTAGTCCTGTAACTTTAGGCAAAAATCGGGTATCACTTCAGAAAAATGCCAAGTGAGTGAGCTGAATAATGGTTCCCACTTTCATTTTGGCGTTCCTATTAATTTTATAACCATGAGATTATACTAACAAAGAAATAAGACCAGAAATTTATATACAAAAAAAGGTGGTTTAGTGTTTTGTGAGCTACTGATTTATTGTTTTTGTTTGTAGAATTAAGATGATAGATTTGTTGGAGTAAAGCTGTATGTAGAAGACATGTCAATATTTTTAGGAATATTGTAACTATCTCGCATCAGTTGTGCTATCTATATTCAGATGAAACAACTAACAGTATTCTTTAATTTCTGAAGAAACCCGAAGGTTTTCTATTTACATCTTAGGCCAAATGAGTTGGTTTGATTTTTAGACCAACTGCCGCGTCCTCTATCTGAGGACCTTTAGGCGGCAGCCCTGCTACTCAGCTGTAGGTCACGTCAGACAACTGCCGCGTCCTCTATCTGAGGACCTTTAGGCGGCAGCCCTGCTACTCAGCTGTAGGTCACATCAGACCTAGTAAGCCGGTGGCCGAAACAAAATAATAGCTCGAGGAACATTGTAAAATGCTGGACGGGAAACTTTAAAGATGACAACTAGGCACATTGAATATTGGCCCAATGACAGGAAGAGCGGAAGAGACTATGGATTTAATGGAGGAAAGGAAGCTGGAGGTGCTTGGAATGATTGAGACAAAGTGGAGAGGGAGTGTGGTGATGGAATTAAGAAAAGGATATGGGTTACATTGGATGGGGACTGACGAAGGGAGGAAAAATGTGGTTGGATTTGTAGTGAGGATAGGCTGGGAAATAGCTATGGAAAGAATAAGTGACAGAATAATGAAAATGGTAATTACAGAGAAAAGAAAGAAGTATTTCAGATGTATGCCCCTAAAGCTGAATGCAATTTGGAAAAATAAAAATTTTAAGAACTGGAAAGACATTGGGAAAGTAAAGGCAAATGGTGACGGGGGACTTAAATTCCAAGGTTGGGAAGGAAAGAGGAGGGTTTGAGGAGCTACTAAGAGCTGATGGATGGGGATAAATAAACAAAGAAGAAAAGAGACTTCTAGAATTGTGCACAATAAAGGGACTGAAGGTCAGTAACAGTTGGTTTAAGAAGAGCAGGGATATGCTTAAGATAATGCGCTACAGCTGGAATGGTGAGCAAAAATCCCTAATTGACTATTTCCTATTAGATAGGAAAGCAAAGGTGTACACATTGAACATCAAGGTCCTGTCAACTGTGTCTTTGGAAAGGGACCCTTGACTATTAGTCACCAACATGAAAGGTTGGAGGAAGAGGTGCCAGATAGTGAAGAAGGAAAAGAAGTTAAGGTTATTGAAGCTCAGCCAAGTAGAGGAGAGAATGAACTTTCAAGCATGAGTAAAAGGAGCATTACTAAAGGACGAAATAAAAGGAGAACAGGAGTGGCAAACATTCAAAAAGTTCAGGTGGAAGCGACAGAGGAGATATGTGGAAGAACAAGCGGAAAGAGAAGACGGAAGAAAACTCCACGGTGGAATGAAAAGGTAAAGGAAGCAGTGAATGTTAAGAATAAAGCATTTAGAGAATGGTTCACAAAAAGAACAAGAGAGAATGAGGATAAGTTTAGGGAGAAAAAGAGAAATGCAAAGGAATAGTAAGAGAAGGGAGAAAAACATGGAGGGAAGAGTGGACAAAAGTACAACAACTTGATGTGGAAAGGAGAAAGAAAATATTGTATGGTCAAGTGAGCCAAGGGGTGGGGGAGAGAAATAGGAAAGAGGAGGTAAAGAAGAAGTTGTGTAAATCTTATTTTGAGAGATTGTTGAACCGAGAACGGGGAGGGATTGGTATAGAAGGAAGAAGAGAAGGAAATAAAGGGAGAGATGGAGGAGGAAGTAGCAGACCTAACCTGGAAGGAGGTAGAAGAGGCCTTAAAAAGGCTGAGGAAGGGAATGACACCAGGAGTAGACAAACTCACATTAGAAATGATAACGGCAATGTGAAGGAAGAAGAAAGTGCCAGAGGATTGGACAAAAGGTGTGAAAATTATAGAGGCATAACACTGGTGTGTCAATGCGCAGAAATGTACAAAAAGATTCTGTAAAGGAGAATGAAGAAAAGTGTGGAGGGAAGATAGCGAGAAGAACAAATGGGTTCAGAGAGAAGAGCTTGACGATAGGATAATGACATTTATGGATGTATAAAAAGCTTATGATAGTGTGGATAGAAAGAAAGTATAGACAGCAAAGAAGGCTGGAGTAGAAAGAGGAGTGGACAGTGGTTCCAATTAAAAAATGGAGTCAAGCAGGGAAGTTCCGTCTCACCATTACTATTTGTATTGGTGACAGAAATGATCATGAATAAAGTGGCAGATGACATGATGGTGTGGGGGGAAAAGGAAGAGGAAGTACAGGAAGAGCTGCAGGAATGGAATGAGTAGGTGATGGTGATGACAAGGCAGAGAACAATGCCAAAAAATGATGGAGTAGAGTTAAAAGTAGCAAAGGGTGTGAAGTATCTTGATAGTATGAGTGAGGCAAAAGGGGGCAGCAGAGAAGATATAGTGAGACGAGGGCAGTAGGGAGAGGTTTTCTACAGGTGTGTAAGAGACCTACTATGGAAAAGAGAAGTGCCCCTGAAGTGTAAGGAGCTATCGTATAAAGCATAATTCATACACATAGTTATGTATACAGCGGAAACTTGGACTTTGGATAAAATAGAAACAAGAAAAGTGGAGGCCATGGGCATGAAGTTTTGAGGAGCATGCTAGCTATAACCAGAAGAGATAGGATTAGAAATGAAGATGTAAGGTCAAGAGTTGGAGTACAGGGGGTATATGAGATAGCAGAAATTAGGATGAGATGGTATTAACATGTAATGAGGATGGAAGGGGAGAGGATTCCAAGAAGATTACCTAATGATATGAAGTACGTAGGGAAGAGACTCCAAGGGACACCAAGGAAGAGACGGGAGGAACAAATAGCAAGTGTGCAAGTGAGAGGAGGAGAGTGCAAGAGTGTGCAGGCTGTTTATCAACACAGCAAAAGGTTCACACCCGTGTATAAAACGCTACAACACCTGTAAGATCCATTCACCAAGACCTTCAATAGCAAAAACACCAAACAACAATACCTTGTCTAAGACCACTTTGATTGTAACATATACAAATTATGATTTTTGTGAGGATGAATACATAGCATTTACCACAAGCCCCCCCACCAAGAATACACATGAACAATCACTGTTCTCATACCAACCAAAAAAATCTAAAATCTGTTTCTTACCATGCTAACACCCACAATAAAGATTTGGTCTCATGCTTCCCAGGTGTCATTTTTTTAAATTTAATGGATATAAAGTGTATAAGTTTGAATATTTCATATGAATTGATAGGAATTTCTTAGATATTTGGTAAAGATTAACCCATAATGACAACACACATGTAACTAAAACGTCGACGCATGCCACCTGTGCAGAGAAATTAAAAGCTCTTCAGCATGTTGAAACCTACTTTGATGGCCGCATGGTCTAACGCACTACTCTCATTGTAGACTAGATTGCTGATGACGTGGAGATCAAGGTTCAAATTTTAGCTGGGTGTACTAAGGGTGGTTTTTTATTGGATTTCACGGGAATGGTAGACAAAGAGGGCGGATTTCTTTACACTTTTTTTATGCCATATTAGATTAATTTTTTTTAAATTATATATACACAACACAAAAACAACTTTTTAATGACAGCAAAATTAATTAACATTGCAATGTTTTTTTTTATAATTGGAAACTCCACAGCTATGATATTTAAATGGCGTCAAATAGATTAAAAGTGTATAATAATAAGTATTTTGGTGCACAATACTTAACATGTTAATATTAAAACTATTCCAATGTAGCTTAACCTAACCTCTCATGTGTCAATGAATAAAAATTTCGGTGAAGTTGTTAAAATAAACTAATTTATTTCATTACATCTTTTATTAAAGGTATGTAAACAAAGAAAAAATGGCACCAAACGGCTATTTTAAAATATTTATAAACATTGAAATAAAGTTAGAAGGGTAAGACCTACACACTTAACAGAAAACTGTAGGCCTCAATAGTTTACAATTAAAAACACAACAAAACACATAATTATGAAATTTTCAGGGTACATCAATCCCCTTCTTCAGCAGAAGAGAGTAAAGCAGTAACTAAACTATGGCACCATGGTTCAAGGCAGATCATGGACACTTAGATACCGTTGTTGCCCGTTTCTTCAGCAGAAGAGAGTAAAGCAGCAACTAAACTATGGCACCATGGTTCAAGGCAGATCATGGACACTTAGATACCGTTGTTGCCCGTTTCTTCAGCAGAAGAGAGTAAAGCAGCAACTAAACTATGGCACCATGGTTCAAGGCAGATCATGGACACTTAGATACCGTTGTTGCCCGTTTCTTCAGTTTTATTTTTTTGGCTTGGATTTTGTTGTTGCCTGTTCAAACCTGTGTCTTGACTCTTGGTAGTTGTATAGAATTTTTTATTTATATTATATTTAATAATAAAATAATTATTTAATTATCTGTTATTATTGTTTACATGGAAATGATTGGCCGGTGTGAGTAGGCCTGCTTGGAAGGAAAGGAAAGCAGGGAATGTTATCTAAGATTGAGACCAGGTGGCTGCCTGGATTTGCTTATATATTGGTGAGCAAGTACCCACCTCCTAAGCTGAGAAACATTGCAACTATTGGGGAGGGCTCGTATAGCTCCAATTATAACATGAGTCAAAGTCTGTATTATGTGTTTGGGCATTAAGTGCTATTGGTTTGTCAGGTTGTTATGGTTGATATCAAAATGGTGTCCATTCATTCGTTATTATTGTTTATATAGAAATGATTGGTAGGCCAATGTGTCCAGCAATGCAGTAGTTGCATAGTAACTGGTATATAAGATATTCTGTGGATCAGTTAGTGGCCTTTCATGGGGTATTCCATTTGTGTGAGTCTGGTCTTGAATGAGGTGAAAAGTTGGTGAATTTTGCCAGTGCATCTTGGTTTGTTGCAAGGATAGGAACCTTTGGCATGATGTTAGTGGCTGGGTCGGGAAGTTCAGGGTTAACCAGAATGTTGCGGAGATAAGAAGGGCGTTTGAATGTGATTCTTGGAGTAGTGATGAAAAGATTTTGTGTTAAAGGTGATGAGGTTAAGATATTGTAGCCTGCGTTATCTTCGAACTAGAAAAACTTGTTTTGCACACCTTAGCAAAATGTAAGCTATGTTCAATGTAAGTCTTATTAGGTATATTCCTAACCAACTTCCCTGTTGCTTCATTTATCATGAGAGGAAAATAAAAGAAACAGACTAAACTTATTTGTAGTTTTGGTAGTTAAATTTATTTTATGGCAGTTATAAACTGAATTACAAAGCATGGTTAAATACCAAATTTATTGTTCCTAAACAGATGCCATTGTACTCCACTTCAAAATTGATTAAATAATTTTTGCGCAAATATGCTTTCAAATGATGGCTTCAACTTCTAAAAAAATTATTACAAATACTCAGTTGTCTTCGTTATAATACCTGCTAAACAATTTAAGGAAGGATGGAAGATTTTAAAAAGAAACTTCATGACCTCCACACAACATTTCAAACATACTTAAAAACATTCACACAATTTCCAAGCTTACTAAACGTGCACAATATGAAATATAAAAAAAGTCAATTATATTCTAATGTTTGAAACAAACAGCCGCCTCACAAAAGTAATAAAAAAATATAATATGTATGGCAAAAATTATGTAATGCAATTGAAGACTCAACTAAAAATACTTAAAAAACCATTCATGGAATAGTATATATTTAATTGAACCATTTACAATGGAAAAACTAATCGGGGTCTCGACGTGATTTGTGCATTAATATAGCTTGCTTCTTTTTTTTTATTAAAAAAAGCATATACGACTAAGCACACAAGCTTTGCTTTATGAATATTTGATACAAGTTTTGTTTGTACGATAAATGAAGCTAATGTACAGTCTACACATCAATAGAATCATTCATAACAATGAGTAACATCCTCACTCATAGAGGTCTATAAGTCGCATACAAATAGGCTGGATAAATCTTGGGTTATTTTTTCAAACAGATGAGGTTTACAGCCATAATCATTAGAAGAATGCTTTTAGAAATGTAGAAATACTGGATTTCAAACATTTAAATGGATTACCAATAATAAATTAAAGGTGAAGCATTTACTTTTAAATTTTATAGTCAACATACACAGTATTTTTTTTTTGGCAGGCAGCTTAATTTGTTTGAGAAGATGAAATATTGAAAAATTAAATAAAAAATAGTTTAGGTAGCACAATATGAAATATAGTGATGTAGATGTAAATGCATACACTCTTTTTTTGTGAAAAAGCTATTAAACATGTCATTCAGCAATGATTTATACTTTTACTGTCTTTTTAATCACTATTCCTATGTTTAATTTACCCTCCTTTAACTTTCTTTTTCCTCTGTGTAATTAATTTGAAACAGTAGTTTCAAACAATGCTTATGAACAAACCAAGTCACACCTTTCAATAAAGTAATCGACTTGGGGCTAGAAAAAAGTTGAGAGAATGCCATTTCTTTAAACATAAACAATCAAAATTGAATTTTGGCTTCCCTGTTTCGATAAATTGAAATTAAAAATATTATGAATATGGCAATACGAAGCCCTACACATTTTTATTTTACGAAAAACGTGTATTTGTCCAATTAATTTCATTATACTGGGTTTTTTTTTCTTCAAATGAACGATACATGGCAGCAAAAAAAAGAACATTTTCACCACAGTGTAAGCACTTTTTTTTCACACAAGTTTTAAAGTTCTATATCGTTGCACTTCCATTCGGGGCCAATCACAGATAAAGGGCAACAGTGGCCACATTACGGCAGTGTCATGTCTGGGCCGCTTGAGAAGTCCCCCCAGCGAGCGCACTCTCACTCTTTTATTTTATTAAGGCTTCGAGTGTTGTACGGGTCAGTAGCACTTCACGTTACACTGTAAACACATTACATATAAATATATATAAAATATAGCTCCATAAGGAAAACCTCTTTCATTATTTGAGATATTATTACACATGGAGGAAGGCAGAAGAAGTATGATATAAACCAGATCTGTGGAGTTGGAGTCATGGAGCCGCAGTCCGTAAAAATGTACAGACTGACTCCGGCTTTAAAATAAAAATGTATAGTAT
Source organism: Timema bartmani (assembly GCA_902151455.1). NCBI lineage: Eukaryota > Metazoa > Arthropoda > Insecta > Phasmatodea > Timematidae > Timema > Timema bartmani. Next base: position 13,962 of record CABFWB010004140.1, read on the forward strand.
TAAAACTATATCATTTTAATTTTAAACTTTTTTTATTCTTTGCAATCCATCTTTGTAATTTTGTTTGACACATTTATTTAAATATACATTCACAATGCCAAAGATTCTCAAGAAATAATCTGTACTGGAACATTTTAATGTGGTGAATTTTTTTTATTACTAATTAATATACTTTAGCTATTTATGAAGGATTCTTGAGTCACAGTCGAAAAAGAGAAGAGTCAGACTATGGCTTGGAGTACAGACTCCAAAGCCCTGATAAAAACACATAAAAGTGAATGAGCACAATATGGATTTAACAATGGGAATAACGCAGTTGACACTTTGCATTGCCGAGTTCCAAGGGAATGAATGAAACATACTGTATTTATCTGAATCTAAGACTAGGTTTTTCTCCAAATTTGTAGTTTCAAAATCTAGGGCTCGTCTTAAAATCACAGACTAAGAATTGGGTTAGGCCTACATCAAAAGGTAACATTTTACATCTTTATTTAATATAAATACAATAGTGCATGGCTGCCTCTTTTTTTTATATACAGATTTTATCCATTTTCGTGAATTTTAAAGGTATAACACAGATCACAGGATATTTGGTTATTTTTACGGATTTTTAACCTATTTTTTTAGGTTAATGTTAAAAATAGCTACCTAGTTGTGGCCTGATACGATATTCGATATTGCCTGATATCACAATAATCGATATTATATGCTAAACATCTTGATACCACTCTTTAGTATTCAACACGGTTAATTACTCAAATGGGCTGGGGATAGTGATGGGCATAGTCAAATTGAATTTTATTTAGTTGTGCTGTTTTTGATTACTTTTCTAATTGCTTCACTACAATATTAAAAATCCAGCCATTCGCAATAATCAAAAGAGGTTTAAAAACAAATGAATGACTACCAAATTTTACATATTTAATTCTTAAACTTTGCCTGCATAGTTAACCCTTGTCAAATAAGACACAATGAGAAGATTCGAATCGATTTTAAACAAACAATCGATCACACGTAGTTTAATAAACAATTTTAGCCTGCCAAGCTTTAGTTTTAATTTGTGAAACCCCACAAAATATTTCACTTTTGAATAATATCAAGTAAATTATTATCTTTGATTAGATGTTCCTAGATCATCGATTTCAAAATAAGAATAAAGATGCTTATTTAGTTAGCACTAATGTTTTATGCTTGGCTGTCATGGCAGCTAACATTTACGATAGTTCACAGCAGCGTGTTCAGATTTTTTTGTAACCTGTGAATTTGTTTTATATTTTACTTATAAAAGCAACAGTTTGTTGTATATTTATCCTTTGATTTCTTCCTATATCTCTTTACATTATATTGTTTTTGTGAAAGTGTCAAACAATTATCTTTTGTCATAATAAAAATTAACTTCTCATTGTTTTTATGAAACTTTTCAAGGTTAACCTTCTCATGCAAAAACTGTATTTGCAACAAAAAAAATTAATTCCTTAGCAATTCTGCAACCCTAATTAGAATTTAAGTCAACATAGGTGTTTTGTTTTGTAAAATATATATATATATGTTGGTATTACAAATAAGTATACCATAATTATTATTATTTTCTTCATTCAAAATAAAATAAATACCACTTTTAAAAAATATATCCGAAACCACTAAAAAACTGGGGGTCGTCTTAGATTTGTGATCATCTTGGATTTGGGTGAATACATTAAGTTGAGGAGTTGGGTGAGAAACCACTAAAAAACTGGGGGTCGTCTTAGATTTGTGATCATCTTGGATTTGGGTGAATACATTAAGTTGAGGAGTTGGGTGATAGCAGCACTCAATTTTCTTCACAAGGCAGTCATAATGACTTTGTACAGTGGCATATTGGAAAGAAGGTACAGGAAAGGTGCATATAAACCCAATCCCCTGACCTAGGTTTTATTCTAATAGAACTCGTCAGGACAGAGTGTGAAACGCGCATAGCAACTTCCTACTTGTATGGTGGCAGTAATTTTACATGTGAACCGTGTTCCTCTTCTCAGTGTAAAACTGTTCCATGTGTTTCTATCCCTTTCCTGTACCTTCTTCCATATATCATATATTTATAATATATGCATGAAATTAGGTTCATTACTCAAATTAAAATATGTGGTTAAATGAATGTAATATATAAGAAAAAATTAAGCATACATAGAAGTAATAACACCAACACATATCTACAAACAATTCAATATTGTGATGCCTCCAAGCACGGCTGTCTTTAGTTACAGGACAGAATACTGAAGTTTGGCAACACTGCGTTGAGGCCAGTCGACAAAACAGCCACGTGCATTATTGCTGATTTAGTTCAGTTTGTTTACTGTGCAGGATGGGATGTTTGTTTCTCGTGTAATTTACTTGATTTGAAATTTGGAGTAGTTCATGCTTCTAATGTTTTGGGTCATATAGCAAAACATATCATAGATTAACATTTAGTGGATGTGATTAGTGACTAACAGATGACATGATTCCAGAATCCTCAGTTTTGTACATTTGTGGTTATAGTTACTACAAATGGCCTTTTCGTTTGGAATGAAGTTAATCCAATGATTTTGTTATTTGGGTATGATACAGACGCTAACTATTCCAATGATCTTATCAGAGGAGGACTAAGTTTAGTCCATCAACGATCATTTTGAGGATTGAAGTTAATGAACATTTTATTGTACCTTATTTTGTGATTTTGCTACTCTTCCAACTACACAAGTCTTATTATTCCTCTTACCTTGCTTAAAATTGTTATATTAAGACAAGGTCTTCATAATTATATTCATAGCCCATTCGGATCTACTGAGAGAGGTTTTTCCAAAATGGTTTCCCACTCTTGTTTCACGCAAATGTAGGTAAATTACCTTTAAAATATTTCCTTCCAAATCCCTACCCCATTAGAGTAATTATCATATATGCGTATTACCCGAAGAGGCAGTAGGATGGGGTGATTAAAAAATTATTTTTGTAACTTGGATAAATTTAATATTGCAACAGTTTTGACTTAAAAAAAATTACTTGGAAGAGGTAGAGATAAAACGCATAAAAGGAAACAAAATATGGTTTTGACAGTGAAAAGAAGAACACAGTTTACATTTTTACATTGCTGCCACTAGACAAAGCGGTAATAGCTGCTTCTGGAAAAAAAATCAATTATTACCGCCCAATCCACCGGCCTAGGTTTCATTCTATCGGAACTCATCAAGGAGGAGTGTGAAACGCACAACACAACTTCCTAAAAGAGGAACTCAAAAAACATAAAAGGGGGAAAAAAGGAAATTGGCAAAGCATTATAAATAAATAAATAAATAAATAATAAATAAATTATAAAGAGGTAGGAACATGTAACAAAGGACAAACACAGGAAATGGATATATATATGTGTGTATATATATATATATATATATATATATCTTTAAGGAAATCCTCTTTTCCCTTGACATAGTTTGTAATATAAATTTAGAAGAAGGTATTATTACAAAATACTTCAAAAAGTGAAAAGATATTTTGGCTTAAAGAGATATTATTTTTTTACAATACAAAATTGCAATCAGTGTCTCAATTATTAAGAATGATAGTTTTATCACCAATAAAAACGATTAAAAATAAATGACTGGGGCAAGATGGGTTTCACTACTTGTCCGTTTTATTCAATCTATTTTAATGGAGATGCATCAACTAAGTACCCATCAGACAACGGATGGGCAAACATTTTGTGTTTTTATATCACATAAAGAATAAAAATTTGAAGCAATAAACATATACAAACCCCCCTTTGTTTTAATGAAATATGCTTTTTCTTTAATTTACCTGGTGAGTATGTTGCTAGAATTTGTCCTGAAAGATAAACAAATTGTTTGTTGCAGCTACGGCGATGATGTTTTCCGTGGGGTGCCACGCTGTGTGGAGAATCTTTTTGTTAAAGTCCAAACAATCTACACTAATCTCATCCTTCTTGCGTTTACCTCCGGTACAAACCTGTGCACAGGATAGGTGTGAATACCTCATTACATAAACAATGTCAACACTGGACAGCAGTCTAAAAACATGTCCTATAATTGAAATTAACAACAATTGATCATGACTTTGTAGCTAAAGTTTGTTGACGATTTATATAAGAAAGCTTTATTTGCCTTGCAGATTAAATCAAGGCGTGATTTCTTACAGTTTATTCTAGAAAAACAAATTTTACTTCTTTTTAGTCACATAATAAATAAATAAATAATAAATAAATTATAAAGAGGTAGGAACATGTAACAAAGGACAAACACAGGAAATGGATATATATATGTGTGTATATATATATATATATATATATATATCTTTAAGGAAATCCTCTTTTCCCTTGACATAGTTTGTAATATAAATTTAGAAGAAGGTATTATTACAAAATACTTCAAAAAGTGAAAAGATATTTTGGCTTAAAGAGATATTATTTTTTTACAATACAAAATTGCAATCAGTGTCTCAATTATTAAGAATGATAGTTTTATCACCAATAAAAACGATTAAAAATAAATGACTGGGGCAAGATGGGTTTCACTACTTGTCCGTTTTATTCAATCTATTTTAATGGAGATGCATCAACTAAGTACCCATCAGACAACGGATGGGCAAACATTTTGTGTTTTTATATCACATAAAGAATAAAAATTTGAAGCAATAAACATATACAAACCCCCCTTTGTTTTAATGAAATATGCTTTTTCTTTAATTTACCTGGTGAGTATGTTGCTAGAATTTGTCCTGAAAGATAAACAAATTGTTTGTTGCAGCTACGGCGATGATGTTTTCCGTGGGGTGCCACGCTGTGTGGAGAATCTTTTTGTTAAAGTCCAAACAATCTACACTAATCTCATCCTTCTTGCGTTTACCTCCGGTACAAACCTGTGCACAGGATAGGTGTGAATACCTCATTACATAAACAATGTCAACACTGGACAGCAGTCTAAAAACATGTCCTATAATTGAAATTAACAACAATTGATCATGACTTTGTAGCTAAAGTTTGTTGACGATTTATATAAGAAAGCTTTATTTGCCTTGCAGATTAAATCAAGGCGTGATTTCTTACAGTTTATTCTAGAAAAACAAATTTTACTTCTTTTTAGTCACATAAAATAATACGTAAAACTTTATTTTGTTAATACCACTGAATTTCTCCTATCATCTTTCTTGTGTCAAATAATAATTTATTAGTAAATCTATACAAAATATTTAAAAGTACTTTTTTTAGGGATTGCTCTATCTAATCCTAAAGACTATCTGAGATTATTAAAAGCAGTTTGTTTAAATTTTGAGTGTATATTATTTTAAGAGTTATAGTGATGCCTACTAGTGATTTATCGTAACATAATTATAGTACAAATCCTCACAGCCAGATCTCATAACATTAACTTATCACTTAACTGAATGTGAACTAACATTATAGCAAAAAATGTTATAAGAAGTTAATATTTCTAAATTTTTATAGCAACTAAAGGAATTTTATTGTAATTCAAGAAAAGAAAAACTCTTATCAACGAGAAAAATTTGACATGTTTTCCAAGATTAGGAGTCTACCTTTATTAGTGACTACTATCCAGTAAAAAATTGCCATAATAACAGGAACATTAGCAACCCTAAAGTAACCCAATACAGCCCATTAATTTTCTTTCAAATTTCCATAATGTGCATAAATATTTAACATCTTAATATTGAGTTTTTAAAATTTGTGATGTATTTATGTATTAAATCATAGAGCGTAAGATGATTTTTATACATGACAAGCTATACATAATATTCCAAACTTAGTCAACAACTAAACAAATACATTAAATTCTTGTCACAATAGAACAAAAGCAGTGACCAACAAATAGCAATAAAAAGTCGCTAAATTATGTGTGTGAAAAGTAAAAACAGCTTAAAAATGTGACTATTTCATCTGGTTAGCCATTTAGGCTCAAAGTTATATTTTTGCTATTAGTGTGTCAAGGTATATCTATTTTTAGATAACTATGTCAACGTTAAAGAATTAAGAGCACAATTTATTGTGCCGATAAAAAAACTATTTTGCTGTATAATGATATAGCAGTCGAACACCTTAACACAGTCTGTAGCATGTCTGTATATTAAGCTGAAAGTCGCGGGTCCCAATTCCTGGCATGGCCGAAAAATTTATCATTGGTGAAATGTGGTTTTACCCTTTCCCAGTGATGAATTAACGGACAGGGACTGGAAGTTGTGCCTGTACTAGTCTTAAGTTAGATTATAAGGCATATGAAGCTACGAGAGGCCTTGCAAACTGGTAGTGGAACATATTATGGCTTGAATAAAATAATGACCCAGGCCACAAGCTGGAAACCGTAATGGAGGTAAAAATTGATACACAATAGTCTCGGAAACTCAACCTAATATGGACTGAGATGGTATCGAGTTATTGAAATGTCAAGTTTTACGAATGAACCTGCATAAGATTCATGTTTACTAAATGAGGGTGAATCACAGTACAGTATCGAATATTATAGGTACAGTTGTACTGTACTGTAATGTAGTATTGTACGGTACATAACAGTAATATAAGTACAGTACAATATATTTTGTGTTAAAGTAATGGTGTATATACATATGTGAAATATACAGAAATGCAGTACTGTACATATAATATTGATTTGAATAACACGTTAGTGAATTGGAAAACTAACAAATGTAGAAAAACACCACAGCATGACTCTTCCATTCGAGTTACACAAACAAACAGAGGTTACACAGTTGAATGACCTTGGATTGTAACGACTGGTGCAAACAACTGTGTGCATGTGTGTGTGTCGAGTTATACAGAACGTTGAGTTTCCGAGACTCTACTGTAGCAATAATTAGTCCTCAAAGGTACCCCCCCCCCCC
>CABFWB010004140.1:21177-51862 GCA_902151455.1 Timema bartmani
GGGTCATTTTGGTAAATAACCAACAAGATGTGACAAACTCACTTTTCTAGGCTTGAGCACAGTCTTAGGCTTAGCGATTTCTCTCGAGGCTTCCAGTGTGACATCCCTTCTAGTTGTGCGGTCAAACATTCGGAAAAAGTTGTTGTACGAGCCTGTCATGATAGCAGAGTCGTTTCCATTCCAACAGCATTCAAACTTGTCAAAGATACAGTCGTTTTCATACAAGGAGCAGAGCTTCGAACGCAGGTACTCGTGTACCTAACAAAACATAATAATATTTGGTTTTTTCAGACCTACAACTCCTAACTAACGAGTAAACCAATTTACCCGAATCAAGCCTTCTTTATTCAAATTAAAATTCCCAACCAAAATTTGGAGACCCATTTCTTGAGACCCTCTTAAATTGCTAAGCTAGTGTTCAACTTTAGCGGCAACTATCAGCATTTTTGGTTATGGCTATTCCACTGTAATGTTTTTAATAGAGGCGGAAGTTTCTAAATGTGGAAGTCTAAGATCAACTCTCCTTCACTTCGACTTCTGACACCCTTTATAGCCTTCGTAATTTCAAAACATTTTGAAGGAAGAAAAAAAACTTTTATATCTCATGGACGGATATAATATACCTCCCTGAATATTAAAAAAGGAAGATACAAGAAAAAGGGGTAGAAACACATAAAAGGGAACAAAAATAATATGCTTTATAACACTTTTGAGGAAAACTAAGTTTTATTTTATGTGTTTTTATCTCTCTTTCCTGTACCCTTCCATTTATAACAACCCCAAAAAGTGAAAAAAGAGAATAACAAACTATGTGACCTTTTATTTTAACAAGCTTCTTTTACAAACTAAAACAGGGTGTCTACCTGACTATAGTTTTGAAATTCCAGTATATTTTCAGTTTTTTTTTTTAGGAAATCCAGTATATATGAAAGGTACTCAGAGACAAACAATCCCTATTTCAAAATCATAAAATGATAGAAAGTTAGGGTAGGCCTAGGTCTGTCATAATCAAACATTTTTACATCAAGAATCAAGTGTATTGATAAATATATTCTAGTATATACTAAGGATGGGACCCTAGAACGTAAAAGGAATATTCATGGATTCAAGACTCAAATCATAATCATTTTTTTTAAATAGTTACTAAGTTTGAGTTATTTTTAAAGGTATTAAAATAGTTAAATAGTACCAAACCCCAAATCATTAATTTACCATTTAATGTAAATAAAATCAGAAGTGAACAAGAAAATCCTAGTTATTAGGAAATTCAAACACTTATGCTTACAATATTTTCTAAATTTCAAATTTTAATTAGGGATTTGATGGCAAAATGAAGTTTCAGATTTGAAAAAAAAGTGGATCCGATCCATCTTTAATACATGTGCGCACACACACATGCACGCATGCAAACACATTACATTTTTTTGAATAACCTATACCACCGTCAACCTCTGTGGTCTTGGGGTAAATTGCTTGCCTCAGGACCTGATGTTTGTGGGTTCGAACCCAACAGAGGCCGAAGGCATTTTCTTGAGTGAGAAAAAAATCATAGTTCAACATCCTTAAGAGGGAAAGTAAAGCCGTCAGTTTCATGTGGCATGTAAAAGAACCCTGGAAGGTATGTGAAAATACCCCTCCTGGCAAAATTGGTATGTCATTTCACTTTACTCCTAGAACTTTAGAGGTACAGAATCTTCAATGAAAAATAACCAACAAATATTATGTTGATAAAAATTACTTGGAAATAAAGATAATTGCAGTTACCTAACATTATTAAAAATTAAGATGATTAAATCCAAACCCAAAAACAAAATATTTTTTTAGAATGTAGACAAAAGTTAAAATTCATTCAACCACAAAACTTTTTCAATTTTTGTATTTCATGTTCTAACACTTCTGCCTCTTCTTTTGTTTTCTGCAAAACTGTTCTTCTTTTCACTTCTAATTTTCTTATTTCCCCATATGGTGTTTTTCTTTTTTGACTTAAGTCTACTTCAATCTTTTATTTCGTTTCAAGCTCTTCTTTCCTTATTCCTGACGCATTCCTCACAGCATGAATAATCTTTTTTGAAATTGTCATATTTAGAAGTCACCCGGCTGCAGTGACTGCATCATAAGTTACACGTTGAGCTAAGGCTGTCCTCATGTAGGTTTTCAACCAGACATTCTTTATTCACAGAAGAACTTCGCTCAACAGCTGCATTTTTATGGAAGAGAACAAGAATATTTTTAGTGATATAGTGTGGTTCCTGGGATGCATTTACCCTAGAAAAAATATTCATGAAGAACTTATCAAGCTGATCACCACTTAAAGTGAATTGTTTAAGGTAGTCAATAATTTCTTGCTTGATACAAAGTCCAAGTAGTCTCTTTTTACAACATCAGCTTGCACCAGAGATAGTGGTTTCTTGTCTAGTAGGACTTCTAATGCAGAAGTTATCCTATAGGTCCTAACAGATGGATTGAGCATGACTGCGGGAGAGAGACAACTAGCACCCTTGACAATTTTATAGGAGAGAGGACACTTATGTAAAAATTTGTTGCAGAGATCAACTATGAATTTTTGACAATCTCCTCTTAACTGAAGTATCTTGATGTCTTTAATTTCTTTCAAAGCTGCTGGTGCTGTGAGCCCAATATCTACAGTAGGGAGTGATTTCATGTTGGTTTGTTTCTTTAAATCAACAGCTAACCATTTTTGAATTCATTACATCACATTTTACAATTCTGTTCATCAAGTGCTCAAGTAGTTTATTTAGATATGCAAACATAAATGACAATAGAGGTTGATTGCTCTGATATCCAGTGAAAAATTGCTACAACGCAAGTGAAACTGACAGCATAAATCCCAACTTTGATGTCAGAAGTTCAGCCTTCACAAAATTGCTTAATGTTTGAAAATTATAAGATTTTGGAGGATGCTTGTTAGAATATAAATACTGTTTTAAATAAAGCAGCATTTACATTGCTCTCTCTAACACCCTTGAGTTTTATACCCATCTTATAGAACAAAACTTCATCGGAAAAAGAGATGATCCTGTTACTCTTTGATAGCCTGCACGTCTTGTTGGAAAATCTTTAGATAAATAATATAGTGAGCGCAAAAACTGGTTAATAGTCCAACTAGAGCTAGCATGTGCTGTTTTGCAAGCACCATGAACAATGTGTAAAATCAAGTTCCAAATTCAAGTAACTCAGGATCTTGTGGAGAATCTTCCTTCAAGTAACTTTTGAGATCACTTAAAAACTTGAAGTTTACATTTGGTCCATCCATGGAAACAAAGCATTTTTTTAAAGATTCAAGCCCTCGTCTTTTAGAGCAGATATAAAGTTCATTAATATATCTTGAGCTGTTGCATGACCTAAAAAGCAAGATGTTGAATATCTTTTATGACTTTCGTTTTCACTCCAGAAGTGAACAACACCCATCTGGATCTTCTGAGCCACAGTATTTATGCTCTCATCAAATGAAATAAAATAAAATGAGCATTGCTTAACCATATTCACAAGCTCGCTTTTGAAAAAAAGGATGTAGTCCATACACGATGACATATCCAAGTTTATCTTTATGCATTTGAAATTTCTGGGCAATATCACTATCGGAAAACATTACTTCAAAAAGATTGCTACAAGCAGAAAAACTTCTAGCAGAAGAATGTGTCTTTACTTGATTAATAGCCCATAATATTTCATCACGAGAAACTTCATCTTTGACAAGGAAGCTCTGAATAGAACAACTAGGTCTAGTTCAGGTTTCAAAACTACTTCATGGTCATTAGCACTAAAATGTACATCTTCATGTAGGCATACATATGACACTGCATTTTTGGCTGTAAGAACCAAGTCCAATATTTTTTTTGCTCCCACTAGCAGCTTTCCCTCTGTCCACATGTTTCTTTACCTTGGTGTGAGATCAGATTGAAGATATTCCTATGTTAATTATTTCAAAGTTAGTTTTACACAAAGAACAATGGCCTTTACTTTTATCACAATCCACTTTTTGTAACCACAGCCAATCTTTAAAAGAAACTTCATCTTTGACAAGGAAGCTCTGAATAGAACAACTAGGTCTAGTTCAGGTTTCAAAACTACTTCATGGTCATTAGCACTAAAATGTACATCTTCATGTAGGCATACATATGACACTGCATTTTTGGCTGTAAGAACCAAGTCCAATATTTTTTTTGCTCCCACTAGCAGCTTTCCCTCTGTCCACATGTTTCTTTACCTTGGTGTGAGATCAGATTGAAGATATTCCTATGTTAATTATTTCAAAGTTAGTTTTACACAAAGAACAATGGCCTTTACTTTTATCACAATCCACTTTTTGTAACCACAGCCAATCTTTAAACACTGTATTGTCCAACCAACCATCTTTAAAAGAGGTTTTTCCTCTGAGTTTACTCATTTCTTCTTAAACACAAAGGTCACAAGATAAACAAGTGACATCTGCAGAATACTCACACCAGGCAAAACTTAGGAATGGTAGTTTTTCTTTTGGGCGGATAGAGGGGGGAATGAAGTGAAGAACACAACAAATACTGTACTGTGCCATTGGAATGTCAAGGTCAAGCAGGTATACCAATAGTTTGAAGTGGTGTTTGAACTTAAGCAGTTACTAGTAACTCAGCACTCATAATGGTTACTGCTGGAAAGGGTTGGCGGGGGAGGTTGGTTGCCAGTGTAGTCAAAATAGTTATTTGTTTCTTTCTCTAGAATGTAAGGAGGAGGGGGAAGGGAGGTCTTAGTGTAGAGACTGAGAATAGAAAGGTCAGCAAGTGAGGCAAACAACCACATTGCAAGGTCATCTACAAGGTCAACTAATTGTGTGGCAAACAAGATAGATCAGAGGGGGTAATTGAGGGGTGGTCAAAATAGAATTATCAGTAGTCCAAATAATATATCAGGGGTCTCAAAATGCTTAATCCAACATTTCACTCAATGTAAAAAGGCAGAGTATTTTCCCAGTATATTCCAGTATAAAAAATAAAATCATGTATATTTCCAGTATTGGTAGACATCCTGAATAATGATCAATGGATAGGGAAACCGAGATATTGTGAGACGTGTTTTTACAAACTTTTACTTAGCACATTAAAAAGGACCAACGTTTACCTTGATATATCGCAGATTTGTGTAAAAAAAACAGTTTTTTTATACCCTAGTGATGGTCTGCCATTGTACAAATAGCAAAGTAAAAATAAGCTTAAATATGCTAAAAAATAATAATTTAAACTTGATATAGAGTTGCATTGTGTATTGTTTATAAAAACAAAGTAAAGGTGTCTTTAGAAAAAGAAACATGCACTATAGACAAGGAGTGTTATTTTAATTATAACTACAGACTTCTTATCTGTAAGGTGCGTAATACTCCGTAAGAGATCTACTCCACACTAACAGATTGCACTGTCTAAAAAGTCCTTTTCCTTAATTCCTTAGTCCTCTCCACTCCGTTGAAGTTGACTCAACTTTAACTTTCTAAGGACTAGTTGATACGGACTGCTAAGGACTACCAATCACAGTAAACTAAGAGTGCGCACACATTGAAATGAAAGCACCAATGGCATTTTTGTAGCAATATGACAAACTAGCTAATGTTTTAAATATATTATTTGTGATTGTACCTAAACTAGCTTTCAAATGTAGCTTATCCTGTAAGTTTTATCAAAATATGTTATGTAGTTTCTTTTGTTAATAATTGTTCAGCTGGGATATTGCCTGCTTCACAGATGATATCTGCTTGCAACCAGCTCTGGAAAATTTCATTTCTAAGAGTTTAATTGGACGTTGTTTCCAACTTTCTCATTGGTTGGCACGGTTACGTGATTAAGGATAAGGACTGTGTAGACGCAATTTCCATTTCTAAGAACCATTAAGGACTAAAGGGATACATAGCTTACAGAATATGTAGATTGGGCTTTACCTGGAAAGATAATTTATTTATATTTACATAAGCCCACTGTATATTAAAAAGAAAGAAATAATTCACTCACTGGATAAGATTCTATGGGTTTCGTCTCCATGTGTAAGTCCCACACTTTCACTGATAAGTAATCTCTAGATATCATATACCTCCCAGAATTGGATAACTTTACGTCTGATATACTAGATATTATCTCAGAGAAGAAACTTCGGTTCGTGGGATCTTCTGGCTCTTCAAACACTACCAAAAGAAACACACATTATTTAACAAAAATCTTAAATAAATAATGTTCAAAAAAAGTTTATAAATTACAACCAAAGCCCTTTATACTTATATCAGAATCAATCGCCAAATCAAGAACTGGTTGATTATACAGTTCATGTATCTGGTGTCAACCATTAAGTTTGGATGATGGTGGGGGGATTAGTTAGTCCCCAGAATCTGGTTGATAGATGATGTATTGGCCTCTCGTGACATAATTGAGAGTAATGCATGACCAAGCCTGAGTGTATTTGATTATTGTAGTTTGTATTTTTTTTAAAATTACAATACCTATTATGTATTTAGTAAGAAAATGCACAATTCAGTGTATGTATTTTAAATTTTTTACTATACAAACAAGTTTCTTGCTACATCGAAGTGAATATATTAATAAAACAGCCAAATTGAAAAAAATAAAATATAAAATAATAAGTGGAATTTTAAATAAGAGGAGGAGGATGCGTAATATGGAATGATAAAAAAAAATGCAGATGTAGTCGGAATAACCGTTATAAAATTATTTTATTTTTTTAGGTCATCACTGATAACATTAGTACTATTTTATAGGTACTGATTATCTATCAATGTAACAGCTGCAAATCACATGATTTGACATATAATTATATTAAATTAGTTGTAGTATATTTTGTAATTGCTGAATACTCTTCTTCCCACCAAATTCTACAAATAAAGTATAAACCAATATAATTATAGAGCTTAAATCTCCTTCCTTTAATCCATCTGTTATAGTAGAAAAAGTGGCACACAAAATGTAGTCCTTGTACCTCTACTTTTGTAGATAAAAATGGGGAATGTGAAATTTCTAGGACTAACATGATTATTGAGTTCCATGTAACACAAAAACAGCTGAGAGCCATCTGGGAAGCGTAGCTATCCAAATGGCGGCCATTCAAAATGGTGACCAGAGTGCAATTTTCAAAGCTTAATATCTTGAGAACGACTTCTTTGATTTTGGGTTTCTTTTTTAAACGATAGCTATTTTCAAAATTTTACTTTTATAATTATCACTTTTCACACATATCTTCTTTTTTTTCTCGAAAAACTTAAGAATTTTTTTTTCAATTTTCTTCCCAATATTTTGGCCTGTACTTCTAAAACTGCTTGAATTTGAAATGGTTTGTCCTAAAATGAAATATTCCTTGTTTTATTAGCTTTCCAACGATACTCTATAAAGCCCACTTTGTGAAAATATTTTTTCAAGAAATAGATGAAATTTACAATATATAAGGTAGGGGTATAAAGGTTAGGAAAACATGTAATAGCCATCTTTAACTATCCATTATCTAATGTGGCAGCCATTCAAATTAGCGGGCACAACAAAACTGTCAAGGCTGAACATAATTATGTATTTTAGTTGGGTATATTTTGTTTGTTAAATTGGCCGTTTAGATGAAGCTAGCTAGTAAAGATATAAAATCTAGAAATCTTTTATACATACATTTTGGAATTTTACTTGGAATTGGTTGAATAAAAGAAAAAAGAAAAAAAATTTAGACATAAATAAAAGACATGTAACAAAGTTTAATCAAACTAAAATTAGTCTGTAGCTATAATACTTCGATACTTTTATAATAGCCTACACAGAGATGACTAAGGTATTTCAAGGTCATAGCTTCCACCCCTTACGAGTCGTTAGTATGGGTTGTTTGAAATATTTAGTCTGTACTCGTACACTCTTAGTGAATAAACTTTTGATTCTTCTAAGTTGCAGTTTTATCTAAAGTGGCATAAGTGTTTATCTTTGAAAGACAAAATAGAAGTTGCGAAAGTGAGTGAGAAAGAAAGGTTAAGTGTTTGGGATTTGGCCACTAAATTTGACAGGAGGAAAACCCAATTCAGTAACATTCTGAAGAATAAAGACAAAATTTTGAAATCTTGGGCTAAAAATGAAAACCAATTAAGTAAATGGCATTTCTGAAAACTTTAAGGACAAGCTGTTGATAATGTTAAATTTGAATGGTTCTATCTCACTCAAGGCCGTAGTCAGCCAATAATTTCAGAGGGGAGGGGGAGTTTGGAGGATACATCCCACAATTTACCGGAAGCTAGACAAAATTATAAGTGATAAACAGTTCTAGAAGGTATCTGAAGTATTTTTTATGGCAACATTACTCCCTAACTGCCGAAGGCTAAAAAAATGTCTAAATACTAAACACCTCTAGAAGTTATCTGAAGTATTTTTTATGGTCACAGCCCCTAATTTGTACTTGTATCTTAATTTTGATATGGATTAAACCATAAATAAAGCCATATATATTGATCTCACTAGAGCCAATAAGCCAATAACATTATTTTGTCTAGGACATTAATTCATGAAAAGACATTGAAAATTGCTAAAGAATTGCGTTTATGTTTCTTTAAGGCTTCTGCTGGTTGGCTGTAAAGGTTTCGAATTAAACATAATTAAATAATAAAATTTATTTTCTTTACTTTTTGTCATATTTGTTGTTTACAATATGCTACATACCATTTTTTTTATAAGTCATCTTGCATACGATGCTCCAGAGTGCACTAATTATGTATATTATTTTGATTAATCCACACAGTATGTAGACCCATATGGGTTAGACGGTGTTTGAGTGCTATGATTTTAAACATTTTAAAATAATTTTCCCAAATAACTGACTTATTTTTGGTCCCGGAAGATGTCCGCTAGTAAGAGATTTCACTGTAATTCTTTGTTCTGTCTAAACTTATATTACTTTCAACCCTCACCTACAATCACCCTTTGTCATGTCAATAAGGAGGAGGGGGCGGGGGAGAACTACAACACTTATTTCAAGGTAGAGAGAAAAGCTTGTTGCTTCAATACTATTTTTAGATATCTTAAGATTTTCTGTTGTGGGTCTATCAAAAGTGACTGTATTTGTTAGAAGAAGGCTAAATCTAGAGCCCTTTTTCATCAAGCCTAGCCTCATAGATCACCAAATATGCTTAAAAAGTCATTGAAAATGAGATAATGTCACATTTAAACACATTTTTTCTATAATTAAATCTCAATAGGATTGTTAAAGAAAAAGAGCCCTGTTGAAACCTTTTTGACAAAAACCATACTTTGAAATAATGCATTGTACCATTAAATATTGCGTTAAGAGCTAAAGGACTGATCAGCAGTTTCTTGCTTATCGAGGCGGCTCCCTTGGATAAGATGTTTCATATTTTGTGTTAGAAATGTAATATAAAGTTCAATTTTTATGGAAAGAGGCATTTCTGTCTGCTAAAAAAGTTAGGATATATATTTTCATAAATTCATATGTAAAGTCATGTTATCTGCAGCTATCTCTGTGGTCTTAATAGGCGAGTTTCTGGCTACAGAGATCTCGGGTTCAATTCCCGGTGATTCCAAATTTTTCTGTGAAGCAGTGGGTCTGGAATGAGGTCAACTCAGCCTTGTGAGGACAAATGAGAAAACAGCCGCAGGGTTTGTTGTGTTGACCACATGACACCCTCTATCTGCAAAAAAGTTGGCACTATCATTGCCAACATACAGTGGTTGCTCGGTCGCTATAGCACGAATGCGGGCTGACGCCATGTAGTTTTGTTTTTCTTCCCTTTAAAATTGGACTTTATTAAGGAAACTGAAAAGAAATAAAAATGATCCATCCATTATGTCTTTACTTATATCCACCGATTAATTTATCTTTCATTTCAACAATTTCCAGATTTTATAAAATCATTTGGCTAGATTTAAAGATTAACTTTATTTTTTTAGAATAAAGTTTCAAATACACATGAATACAATGCAAATTAAAAAAAAAAGTACTAAGCTACAGTTAATTTTAGAAAGGTTCTGGTACTCACATTTTGAATGCCTATCGCAGAGTGCAGCCGATCTCATGTCGCATAGCCTAATAGTGCCCTTACTACTACTATATACAAACAGGTTGCATTCAACCGGGTGAAACTCTGCCGCCGTTATCACCTCTGTCAGCTCCTCCATGTTGGTTGGCTTGATGTCTACAATATCTGAGGGACAATGCTAAGGACAACACTTTTTGCAATCTATAAAACAAAATTATTAAAATTCATGAATTAATCTTTTTATAAATATAGATTTTTTTTTCTCCAAACAAGCAGAAACATGAACATTAATATATGAGGGAAAAGGACTGAGGTTTGAGAGTAGTATGTTCGCCGTCACGAGGGAAAACAAGATTAGGAATCGAGTTTTCTGGTAAAGAGTGGGGGGTACAGGGAGTATGTTATGGAGCTATTTTTTTATATATATATGGAGGGGCTATCTTAACGCGCAGACTTTGACTCGGGGAATGTTGGGGTGAGGGGGGGCGGGGGTATAAATCATCCCAGGCGGCGTGTGGCTGCTGATATTTATTAGCAAACAGTTGTAGGCATGAATGAGTCTGCGATTATTTTTGACGTGGAACGATGGTTTTTATCTTGCGGTGCTTTTGGATGCCACAACAGGTGGAAATAAAAAATAAAAAATCATGACATAATGTCCCATAGGTATCTATATTTTATTGTTAAATGTTATATCAACAAAATTATTTAACTTAATTTTACAAGTAAATTAAGAAATTAAAACTATAACAAATAAATTACAAAATTTGCGAATCCTGATTAAAAAGAGGTTAATCAAATTTAACCTGAGTTCTCATACTTTCTTCTTAGAAATTTTCGACAAATTAAAATAATTGCATTTTTACTTCCCTACATATTCGTAGAATTGTGATGGCTTATTGAAAGAAAAAAAAAAGAAAAGAAAAAAAAGGACCTGCAGATTGTATTCTAATTCAAGTGAGCGTGCATCCCTTTTTTCCCTATGCTCTCCATATTAAACCGGCGGCTGGTTGTCAAACTATGCCATACAGCGTCTCGATCCGTCTCTTCGTGAGGGGGGCGTGGCTAGCTTCACTTTCTCACAATGCTACAGCAAAGGGATGTCCTCTCCATATATATAATAGCTCCATGGAGTACATGAGGTAATAGAGGAAGCAAGACAGATGGTATGGTCATGTGATGAGGATGGAAAAGGAGAGGATGCCAAAGAAAATGTTGGGAATTAAATATATAGGAAAAAGACTGCAATGGAGGCCAAGAAAGAGATGAGAGTAGATAACAGAGAGTGTTAAAGTGAAAGGAGAAGAATGGAATAAATTAAAGGAGAAAGAATGGTGGAAGGCGAGAAGAAGAACAAGGCATTTCACCAAACTGACCCTGCTGTAGGCTGGAAACAGTTGATAATTTTTTTAAGAACTATCATATTCAATACTAGTTAGTAGATTACCAAGATAGTGCTAATCAAGATATAAATATATGTGTGTGTAAGTTACACCCCAAAAGGGAAATTGGCCATTTTATGAATTTATATTTTATGTCCATTCTGTAAGCTAACTTCTTTTGCTTGGCCATTTCATGGAATGGGTGAAACCTCGTCTGGTTCATGAATAGGGTAGCGTTGCCCAGTTCATGGACTTGACGTTTCATGAACTGAACAGCTCTATTGTTTCCCAATTTATGAACTGGACGAGTTTTTGCTCTGTCCATGAAATGGACAAACGAAGAACGGGTTTGGTCTTAAGTTAATTTAAAATGTTTTAGAAGGGAATATTAAGTTATGTTGGGTTATTTTAATACTATATCTTAAAACAAATTTCAGTTAAGCTTGTGGTAGATAGTACAATAAGTTCCAGTTGAAGAAATGGGCAAGAGTGAACGCAATTTTTTGACAGTTTGTGAAATGGGCAGATTCATAATTGGGATTTATATAGGGTTAGTAGTAATTAGCAGATTCATATCACATGATTTGGTGGGTAAATATAGGTCAAAAACACTCTTTGCAAAAAATCTGTTCTTACCATAACTTTTGAGAAAAACGACAAAGTTAGAGAGGGGCGATGTGAAACTTATATCAAACGTATATGTGAATTCACAGTAGATGTTCAAAGGTTGATCCTCGCAGGGCTGTGCATTGCTCCAAACAATATATATATATATATATTTGTTGTACACGCAGTGAAGCATGTCGACGTAGACGAGTCGTAACAGCCGCATGGATTCATGCCACTATGTCCTCAGGAAGAATGCAGTGGTTCATCAGGTGGTTAGACCAGAGCTTTGAGGTGACCCCACAATAAAAATTCGAGTGGTGGGAGCTATGTTAGCCTTGGTGGCCACTACACCAGGCTCCCAAATCCAATCCACTGGTTGAAAAGAATTTATTAATTAGTCTCTGCACTTGTGCCCCATAATATGCAGGGGCACTCTTAAATTTATACCACATCCTCTTTCACACAAGCAATGGTTCGTCCTCCAGCAGCCTAGGTAAAACCGTGTCAAGGAATACAAACGAACTGGTAGCCAATAGGGGCACACAATATATCCCCATCAATGCCGGCCCTAAATATTAGTTTGTCTTCTGGGGAAGCGATCAGCGTAAATCTGCGCGGCAGGTTCGGCTCGACTGTCAGATGCTCCCAAGGTCATTGCCATATCCCAGTGTTCTACGTGTGTGTAGTTCAGTGCTGCTTAGACAATACCAACCTAGCCTGTTTAAGTCTAATCGCCAGTGACAGTAAAACTCCAGGAACAGTGTTGCCACATAACTCCTCTAACTTTAATGGGTTTTTTTTCTCAAAAGTTATGGGTTGAACGAATTTTTTTGCAAAGATTTATCAAATTATATTTATCCACCCAATCGTGTGGTATTGTCCGTATTCACGAATTTCTAGACCTAAAAAAGATTTGAGTGGTGAGCAAGTAAGCTGGAGGCATTTTACTACACTGACAGGGCCACAGGCCGAAACAGTTGATTTTGGTGGCGATGATGATATAATGAAAAACATTCGAGTGGTGATAGGCCTAGATAACAGTTTAGGGGCGATAGACCTAGATACATTTAAGGGGTAATAGGCCAAGATAACAGTTTAGGGGCAATAGACCTAGATACATTTAAGGGGTAATAGGCCAAGATAACAGTTTAGGGGCGATAGACCTAGATACATTTAAGGGGTAAATAGGCCTAGATAGCAGTTTAGGGGTGATAGACCTAGATACATTTAAGGTGTGATAAACCTGGATAAAATTTATAGGATGCTAAACCTAAAGAAACAAATCTATTGCAATGCACTAATAATTTCCTGTTTTCAGATATAAAAACAATCCTACCTTAGTTTAATTCAATTAATAAAATATGTAGTTTAAGAACTTCAATATCTTTCCCTTACATTAGATGTAATATAAAAATACAAAAGAAAAAGGAGAATTTAAATTCCCAAAACTATCCTAAAATCAGGGATTTAAAATTTCTCCTTGATCTTGTCCAAAATAGTAGAGCACTATCAAACAAATTTAAAAAATATCAACCTCATACACCTCTATAAATAATTATTATTATTAACAATAAAACTAAACATTGAGCGGAGGACAAAAGGGCGAGACGTTCACACCAAAAACTGTTGGCCTCAAAGCTCACAATTAAAACACAATTTTAATGGTGAATTTTGAAGCCTACAGTTTTCTGGTACATGTGTAAACCTTGTTCTTCTTTCGTGTGCTCAATGTTTAATTTGGAGCCATTCTTCCTTTATTGCTAACAACATGTATTTTTATTTTATTGTTTGAAGCTTTGTAAGTTCAAAAACAGATTTATGTTTTGTTTATTCTGAAGAAAGATATTAGTGTTATGTTACATACAAGATATAGATCTCGTCAATTGAACTTGAAATCAAAATCAATAAAATTTTAAGATAAAAGGATACTGAAACTTTGATCTGTAATCTCCAGATGCCAGAGATTAATCCGCAAGTCGTCTGCAGAAAGATACGTTTCTTGATCTGAATTTACACTAATTGAGTTAATGTGATACGTGTGCGCATTTGCAAATATTCTTCTAGGGGATGCTTCAACCATAAGTTCCATTGGTTTGATAATCGGCACCTAGATACAATAAAAATACAAAATTATTAGGGATGGACCAGAATTGAAGTCTTTAGGTCTGGCCGGGAAATAGGAAGTATTACCACATTTTAAAGAATCATTTATGTTGGAAATATTGGTGTACTCAAGATATGAAAACATTGTATTAATAAATTAGTAGTTGCGGAAGGGCAGCAGATAGTGCCGAGGGCTACGGGAGATGGGTTAAAACAGCAGTTTCCAATCTTGTGTCGGAGGTCATCACAGCCTCTTGATAGTCACCTCGAGTCCTTGTTTGGTGTATTTAATTCACTGCTCTTTGTAATTAACATGTTGCCTTAATTGTACAGGTATGAGGAAGGTAGAATTTAGAGGAA
The DNA here is from genome assembly GCA_902151455.1 of Timema bartmani. Classification (NCBI taxonomy): domain Eukaryota; kingdom Metazoa; phylum Arthropoda; class Insecta; order Phasmatodea; family Timematidae; genus Timema; species Timema bartmani. Next base: position 35,638 of record CABFWB010004140.1, read on the forward strand.
CTATAGCATTATTCGCATGAAGGAAGAGGGGATAAACTGTTTAGGAAATATCACTCTTGGTACACAAAACTAGAATTCTGACAATAATTTTTATAGAGGTTGGTGACACACAAGTCAAATCTAAATATCTATAAAACACATTTTTTTAAATTTGTGGATTTGTCATGTTTTCTGGTGCCATATTACATGTGTTGGTCTGGTCGACTATTTTTACACAGAAGGAATCTTTAAAAATAAGCAATCAACACAAATCTGCTTTGTGCTTACCAGCTTAGTAGTCAGAATTATCTTTAAAAAAATATTCCCATCGTGTTATTAAGACTCACCCTTAAAGAGGTAACAGCCAATGGATCCCTCATCTGACCATTTTCTTCTTTAGTATTGTAACCTTCTACTCGCTTGTCTCGCTCTGATACTTTCCATAATTTAATGGTCTTATCTAAAATTACAACCAAAACAAACAAGTTATACAAGCTTTCTTTCTGCCAACCTATTTTAAAGAAACTTGTCCAAAATGTTGTCATGGTGATGGAAATCCTAGTTTAAGGGAACAATAAATGATAATCAAGATTATTAACTTGGGAGTTTTTCTTTCCCATACCCTCAATGAGATAGACAATACTTAAGCCAGCTCGGTTTGTACTTTATAACTATCTAAATCAAAAGTATCTAAGGAAATAGCCACTAGAGTTGGTCACAGAGATGTACTTGAACGATTTAGGAGTCAATAGTCCAACCCCTAAACTGTGCACTTGAGATTTATTTATTTTCTGAGAGTGGTTTTACATCCTACTTTTTTGTATTTCCAAATGTTGATCTCGTGTTATGGCAAGCCAAGATTGTTGAAGACACACCTTCCCTTAGTGATACTAGTTTGAATCCTGATGAGATCAGATTTTTTTTTTATGATTACATTCAAATATTATAGGAAAAACCTTATCTGACAGATATAAAAGTTACTAAATTTACTTTCACATATTCATACATCAAGTCATGTGATCTGCAGCTGTTGCTTTTGATAAAAATTATCAATATATCAATTAACACTAGTAAAATTAATGATAAAGTGTTATCAATGTTAACAAGATAAAAAAATTGTATTTTCTAAAATGCTCTTTACTATGAAAATTAAACTGTATTTTAGAGTTTATTATAAGATTATCAAAGGAACTAATAATCTTTAATTCATGTCAAACACCAGGGGGAAAATATATATATATACTTAAGAAACTTGAGGTACTGTACATTTTATCTTATTACACTCATAAATATGTTTCTACAAACATTACACTTTTCCTGTTTGTCATAATAAGAATTAAGTTGCCAATAGCTTTGTTAACACAACCTAAAAATACTCCACATACTAACCATTAGTCGATAATAAAAAATGAGCCTGGTTTTTCCTCTTGAGCCACCGTATTTTGTTTATTTTCTCCTCAATCTCAAGACTCTTGAGATAGTCAAACTCTGGTTCATGACTTTGAAATGTGCTGTACACATTATACTCTCCCCGCCGTGGGATGCAGTTTTTACTCTGGCAAAGCAAATAAAAAAACATGGTAGATCAACATTTTTTAAATGCACACATACACACACATCACCAATGAACTTTTCTCTTATTGGTGTCCATTCCGGGTAGCTTGGCCTTTATCCACCATATAAAGTGTTACTAAAAAGATTTTTAATTCATAGAAAACTGATATGTGATGATAGCTCAAGGGATCAGCCCCGATAGCTCAAGGGATCAGCACGATGAATCAGTCCAGAGAGCTGAATAAAATTCAATTAACCGAATAACTAAAATGACTTCTATATTCATTCACCTGGTAATTGCGTTAAAGCCAATTTGTAGTGCAACACTTTGATGCTCCACAGATTTATTTAATGTTAATGTGCCCCTTTGGCTGTCCACACTATTAACAAGAGGTTGGTGAAGGAGCAATCTGACCTTCGATGTAGCATTACACTCTGACAACAAACTTAAAACAATAAAACCGTATAGCAGCGATTTCCAATCTTTTCCAACTCACGGCACAGTGACCTAGGCGCTAAAATTGTCAAGGTACATCATAAGTTTTTTTTAAGGAGAAGTCTTATTATTAAAAACACTAGAATTAAGATTGTGTTTATAAGTTCAATAACTAAGATTCTAATAATTGTGGTATTTAAAAAAAATTGTGTTCATTATGGATTTTAAAATATTTATTTTTATTTCTAAAATTTTTTCCTGCTTATTTTATATCTTCCCCCAAACTCCCATGTCACACCTGTACAATCTTTGCGGCACACGGGTTGAAAAACGCTGACGCAGAGAATCAAAGTGATGCGTTACACACATTTTAAAAACTGATGATTTGAACATTTTCCCTATGTCATTTTACTTTTGTTACTTTTTCACTTAAAGTGTTTTATCACTAATTCTCATCAAAATGAAGTGCAAACTTCCCTTTTTTTGAACTTTTGAAAATCTGGAGCCCTTAAACTAATGAAGAGACAATTACAAAATCCTAAATTTTAACGTATAAAGCAATTATGACAAATTTTATCTATACCCAAGAGGGTCAGGTCAAAAAGTATATTAAATTTGGATCATTTGTGTCATAATACATATTGCTATAATTGACAGAAAAGTTACTCGTTGGCTCTTAGTTATTTTATTTAAAAAAGTTACTTTTAGTTGAATAAGATCTCTGTAATGATAGAATAAAACTATTTCAACATTGTCTTAAAAAAAGTTTTAATTTTGGAAAATGATTTTACCCCGAAAATAATAAGACTGTACAAACAAATGGATTCCAAAGTAGAAAACCCTTGCAAAACCATTTATATAATATATGATACAAAACTCAAGGTTAAGGACTGTCATTAGAGAGTAAATAACTTAACATTACACAACTGTAAGAATTAACACTTAGTAAGTTCATAATGGTGTAGCAGTAAAATAAACATTGAATGAGAGAGAGATATATATATAGGAGAGATAGAAGTACAAGCAGAGTCTATAAAAATTGATTATTTCTTTCAAACAATACTTGAAAGCAAAAGAAAATATAAAGGGCCTATATCTTTTAATTGTAAGAGCGGATATAATGTGTTTCTATACCTTTCCTCTACCATCTTCTATATTTAACTAGTGTTTATTTAATTTTTAATTATTTTTTTAATTTAACTTTCATCCTTCTTCCACTCCACAGGGAAACTTTGCTTTGGTACTTTTAAACTTTTCTAACTAGAAAATATATGGCATTAATACATCTTATTGGTACGATTTTTAGATAATAGTTGGATCGAATCCACTATTTTACGAATCTGAATTTTTGAAAAAATTATAAACATAAAAGTATAAATATAATAGAATAATATTAAATATAAATAGTAACTAGATGTTAACATTCTTTCTTATAATCCATTCATACATTCAGTTAAGTGTTCAATAACGGGTCTGGGGACTAAGGCCCAATCTTACAATGTCATGTTATTCTATTCGTTAGGGCTTAACATAAGGTTAAGTGATAACAACCACTACTTTTGATTTTACAATGTTTGGTTAGCGCTAATGTCCACATAAAAGTGCTCGTAAAGTTAACGCGAGATCTACCTTCCGGTTAGCAAACATAACGTCTACATTAACAACGTTAAAGACGCTGCCATATTGTTTTCAAGGCAACTGTTATTATTAAAGTTAGGTTACATTTATTTGTATTATGAAATGGGTGATTTATTGTTTGATTATGATGACTTTGAAAATGAGTTCCAAGTTCTAAGGAACCCAAGACTTTAAAGACCGAAGAGATACAGTAATTGGAACGAAAGAATTTCCTAAAATTTTTAACGAGGAAGAATCATTTTACGTTTTCGTTTGTACAAAAATAAAGTTTTGGAAATTATTAAAGTGAATGGACACCAATTTGAATTGTTTATTTTAAATCGTTTGTTTGTATTTTTCTATTAATTCAATTAGCAAAATTTCCTCTTCTTTGCTAAAATTTAAATTTCTTGTTTATTATTTTCAACAACCGTTTTAGCAGAAAAATAAATATGATAAAAGATAACAGATAACCTTAAACATTCTTAATAAATTGGATTTGCTTTGATCAATTTGTTTTCATAACACTTCCATAGACGTTGTAATGACTTGCTTATATTCTCAATGGTAAAATGAAGCCAATCAAAAGCTTTGAAACAAATCTAGCACTCCGAGAAAGTTAACAATAATAACTAATGGAAGGCACCTGTTCGTAATTTGACGAGCACATAAAAATAGTATTGTAAAACACAACACCAAGTTTAACCAACGGTTAGACTTTACAGACAGTTAAGTTACAAGGACTTTGAAGAGACATTGTAAGATTGGGCCTAAGTGTTTTTTTAGCACTACATCTTACTACCCATTTGGGCTATATGCTTAAATGTACTAATTACGCTAATGGGTTAGGGATGAGCAAAGTTGAATTTATAATAAGCGTTCCCAAATTTCCATGAAGAGTGAGAAACCATTTAGGAAAAACCACCTTCAGTACACCTGAGTGGGATCAATCTAAGAGCCCCCAGTCATCGGAAGTCTAGTCTACTGCATTAGTTGTGCCTTAGACCACACGGGCATGTAATTATTTTCCTTATTTTTTTCCCATAAACAAAAAATTCCCTTCATTTACAGCATGTGGTAATACTGTATAGCCAGTAAGAAAATATGCTACCAAATTTTACCCATAAATAACCAGAGGTAGTTGTGTTGATTCCAAAAAAAAGAGCCTTAAATAAAATGTGCACACAACTATCTTTATGCATGAAGACTGTTGAGTTGTTTTGTCATTAAAAAAAATGACAATAGTTTCTTAGCAATAATTTTAATCCACATGTCCATCAAAAACTCTGCCTTAAGAAATGAGCAAAGAATTTACCCTGAGCACGGGTCAAATCCTTGATAGCTCAGTGGTAGAGGATAGGCTAAGCCAAGAGTTCAGAGTTCGATTCCCATTTCTAGGTGTTAATTTTCAAAATCTACAAATATATCTGCACTTAAGATCATTTTAATTTCTTAAGCTTCACTAATCATATCAATTAAATGTACTAGCGTATGCTTCTACATGTTATTTGCTTTCATGTAAAATATTGTTTGTACAAATGGCAGCATAAAGCCACTCCAGTCGCCGGTGGCTGTGGTATCGATGATAGCTCAATAAGTAGCCAGTGATTGCCACACATACATCACAGACTTTGCCTTAAACTATTAATGAAGAATGACCCTGAGCACAGGATAAATCCTGGAATGCTCAGTGATAGAAAAAAGTTCGCTAAGCCAAGCAAGGGTCCAGGGTTCAATTTTTGTCTCAAGGTGTCATTTTTCAAAATGTATGAAAATAATCTAAAGTTCAAAAATTACTTACGAAAGAATATTTGTTAAACAATACAAACAAGATGCTATTAGGGAATACCACATAGTTTCTTTAATTTGTGATATAATTATTTTGTATTGATTAAAAAAAATCCATGGCATAAGACTGCAATCAAGCTATACTGATTGAGAGGCCACCAGTGATCAATGATAGTGCCAACATTTGCGGATAGAGGATGTCATGTGGTCTACCCTACAAACTCTCCCGCCATTAATCTCAGTTTTCTAGATTGGAGCTACTACTCATTTATTCAAGTAGCTCCTCATTTGTCCTCATGAGACTGCATTGTTCAAACCTGTACAAGTTCAAGTTTTTGCCCACCGGGTTTTACTATTTGTTCGGTCTACCCACATATTTACATTAATAGGATTTAATGCATGAATCTATTAAAATAAATGCTATAATAACTTTAATAACCAGATACTGTTTGTTCTTCCTAGCAAAATCAGCCTATACCTTTTATTCCAGCATGCATCTTACTGTTAAGGTTATATGCCTATGTACTAAGTATGCTATAGGTTAAGAGTGAGAAAGGTTGAATTTAGAAGAAGTGTAGTGAAATTTGCATGAAAAGAGAATGGGACGCCATTTAGAAAAAAACAGCCTCTGTACACCCGGCCAGGATCGAACCATATTTCCCCATCATCGACATCATCAAAATTTTAATGTGTTTACAATGCTTTCAGAACATAGTCCACTACATACATTTTATGTATGATTTCAACTCTGGAAAGAGTCCTGAATACATTCGAGACAAAACCCCACAAATTTAACTTAGCGGTCTGTCAAGTGGAACTAGACTCAAAATGTCATCCAGACAGATTTTAATCAAGATAGTGAGTGCATGGATTATTAAAATGACTCATGCTGGGATCACGATCAACTTCACATTCACGTAATGTTCCCTTAATGTAAAGTAGTGTGTGTTTGGGATTCACAGAGGTGTATCAACTTGAGCAAAACACAATGAATTTGGACTGTATGAAAACAAATTGTTCACTAAAATGAAACCCTGGTATCTAGGACTGATTTGGCTGCACTTGCATGCAATAAAAGCTTTACTGGACTTCTGGGCTCCGCGAGTACTCAGATTTCAAGTTTCAAGTCGAGCTTATCATAGGTTTGGGATCGAGATCGAAGGGTTTGTAGGCAGTACATGCAAATCAATTTTTAAAATGTTATGATAAGTATGGGCTATTTAATTTAGATATCAAGAGTTCCAACTATAAATCATTTGGTAACTTTACAAATTGTTAAAATCAATATCAAATTTCACATTAATAATGTAATGGAGCTCTAAAACTACTTTTGAAAGGGTGATTAATTCAATATTATGGTCCATTTTTAAGTATCCTCGATTGAAGTTGTGTTGTCATGACTAGGCAATGAAAATAGGAAAATCTAAGTAATCATACTTGGTTAGTTATTGTTTTTACTATTTTTATATGGCCCCTTTCTTAAATTATAATTTTGTTTATGTTAAAATTTTAAAATTGAGAATATGTATTGATTGATTTAGAACAAGGTATGTAAAATGTCCTCAAACAACGCTGCCATTAGTTACACAATTATGTTGGTTAACCTATCTAAAATCCATGTTGATCAACAATGCAATAAATATTTTACCAAACTTAACACATTTTGATTAAAAAAAGTATGTACAATATTTAATGTTTACTAGAATATTATCTTAATCATTTATTCTTCATTTTAAAGTTTAAACATTTTTTATAAGCATTAGAAATTGAATAAATTTCATAAGCATTAATAAATGAAATATGAAACATTTCAAATTTCCAATTGCTTGTGATTCTTATATTTTCTTACAGGATAATAATTAAAGCTACGAAGACTTATTATGTTGAAATATTAGTTCATTAAAACAACAATTTTATGAGCTTTTTTGTAAATGTTATTGTAGTGTCTCTAACAACATGAGTGTTGAAATTTTTTTATTTATTTTTTCTATTATTTTTGAGTGTTGTGGCTATTTTTGAATCATGTTTGTTTAAAGTGTTATTTATAATTTGAAAAACAATATTTCCATTTTATCAAACATATTTACACTATTTATAAATATGAGTGTCATTTTTATTTTAGGAATATATATTTTTTTAAACTCACATTTTAAATATGTGGTATTTACAGTTTATGTTTGTTGTGAGTGGTGGTATTTTGGAACATTTTAACTATACTATTTTAATTTATACTCGAACTCGTCTCAAACTCGGGAGATTTTTGAAATACTCGACAAGAATTTGACTCAAATGAAATAAACCTAACCTCACTTACCCCAACTGAATATACAAAATAAAGTATAACGTTTTAGAGTTCGTGAGATGCAGACAAACTATACATAAGAAGTCGGCTACATTGTTTAAACAAACAGATGAAGTACTTTTATAGTCTTGTTGATGTGGCTCGTAAAATGATTGGCTAGCTAAAACATGTGGTACCCTTCACTTAACGTTTACATAACTTAAGTTCTCCCCTGGACAACTCTTAAGTGTATGTTAAGCTAACTGCCTTGTCATGGCTTCCATTTAAAAACACATATGGGAACCTTTACTTTACGTGTGTGTGTGTGTGTGTGAGTATATATATATATATATAGAGAGAGAGAGAGAGAGAGAGAGCACAGTGTCTGACTACCCGTTCGGTTTATACTCCTCTCAACTAATTACACTATTCAATGCGTTAGGGATTAAAAATTTAAGGGAAGTTTACACACATGTATGTGGATATAGAGTGGGTAAAAATTCAGGGAAAACCACCCTCAGTACAGGAATCAAACCATCATCTCCCTGTCTTGGGTGGTCTAGTCTTTTGTGAGAGTAGTGCTTTAGACCATATGGTCACTGAAGTAGGTATGTACATTAATAGTGAGTGAACGTTAAGTTGATCGTGATCCCGGCATCACAATTCTAGAACTATAAGATAAATAATACACTTTGAATGTACAATTATAATACATTTGCTACTATCAAATTTAAGACAAAATAAGTGTAGATTGTATAAAGAGGATTGTTTATTTTTAGGAGTGTGTAAAGCTTCAAAAACTTCACTTCAAATATTTATCAGATTCGACTCTTTCAAAAGTAAAATTCCTGAGTCAACAACTATGAAACTTCTCCAATAAAAATATGTGAAGTTAAAATGAACATTAAAGTTCAATTTTTGTCATTTTTGCTGTTACACACATCATATTGCTCACATGACCAAAATCTAAAATTATTAAATTACAGTAGAACCTCTCTAGTCTGCCCTCGGCTAGTCCGACCGCAGCTCAAGAGCATGCATGCACCGACTTGATGACTGGCCATTGTTGACGCGCCGATGTTTACTAGTCAGTGATACCTCAGTGAGCCGGCATCTAGAGTCTAATGTGTGGTAATTACTCGTTGTGTGTGAATTGTGTTTTGTGTACGTAATTTTTGCATTTCATACATTAGTGCCATGAGTAAAGTGCAAACACGTTTCTGTTCCTTTAAATGAAAAATTAAAAGTGCTACAGAAACTGGAAAAGGGGAAATCACTCCAAAAAATTGCTAAGGAGATCAATGTGGGAATTACTACAATAAAGGCAATAAAGGACTGGAGGATAAATAGAAAATATATTGAATCTTTTACGGTAATGGTAGATGGCAAGAAAGCACTAAAAAGTCGCAAAACACTAAAAAAATTCAAAACTGGAACTGCTAGACAACGCGATATGGTAATACAGTACTGTAAATATTTAGTTTTCTTCTGACCATACTCCCAGTCTCACAGGTGACGGATTAGTGAGGTTCTACTGTAGACCCGCTTCGGTGGCGTAGTTGGCTAACGCGCGAGTCGTGTTAAGCTCGACTGCTGAGGACGGGGAGATCGAGGTTCGAATCTCGGTTGGGTGAACTGGGGGGGGGTTTGGTTTCCTAAATGGTTTTCCAGTCTCCCTCCACGCAAATACGTGTTCACTTCTTCTAAATTCAACCTTCCCGATTCTTAATCCATTAGCGTAATTAGTACTTAAGCGTATAACCCCTAACGAGTAGTAAGACATGGTGCTAAATAATAAAAAATTATAAATTCTACTGTACATGTTAATTTATCAGCTCAGGACCAAATATGTCTAAAACATGTTTGGAATATAACATTTTCTTTTGTAAATTATATTTAATTCCTAGTCATTTAAACTAGTTATGCATGATATTAGCCCAACTTTTTGTGAATAGTTTTTTTTTTAAATATTCAAACTTCAGAGAATATTTGATATTGTACAATTTAAAAAAAAATTGACTTTCTACACTCTTATTAATTTTATTTTCTTGACAAGAAGTAACGTAGCTGACACAATATGATATTATATTCATGTTATTTATTAGGATTTATTAAACTATTTACAAAAACACTATTTCATTACTGTTGGGTTGTGTTTCATGTAGAAAAGAGAAGTGTTTTTGTGTGATGAAATCGGTTGCTCTTACAAGAAGTTAGATTTCAGTATGAGAAATTAGTAAGTATTTACAGCATAAAGGCAACTCTATTGGTAATTCTATTGAAGACCAACTTATTATCAAATAAAATTGTTTTTTATCCAGGAAGGCAAAATTGTTTCATCAATGCTTTGTGCACTTCCCCTAGTATAACATTTCTAACCCCTAAAATCATTAGCATAATTAGTACATAAACTTATAACCTTAACAGACAGAATGCTAAAAAAGAAAACCCTGATAATTAGTGTGCATCAATCACTGTTGACACTGTTTTATTTTCATCAGTTCTTGAATATTGGGTTTAATGTTTGATAAAGCAAACCGCTTATCGCTTTCCACTTCAAGTTGACAATATGGTTTAGTTTTTATTAGAGTCAGAGTTGAAAGTTCAGTGATGTTGCATGTGGCCGCAATGGTAGTTGAGGGGGAGGGCAATGAGAATTGAGGGGAAAATCCGATGCTTGCGGGCTTAAAAATCAACATGTGCATGCATACAAGCATCTTACTTTTAACTGGTCACATACTAGATTAATTACAACTGGTAGGCAGCGTTGCCAATATCATCATCATCATCATCAACTGTTTCCAGCCTGTGGCCGGGTCAGTTTAGTAAAATGCCTCCATCTTCCTCTATTGTTCCACCATTCTTCCTACTTTAATTTCTTCCATTCTTCTCCTCTCACTTGCACATTTTGTTTGCTCCTCCCATCTCTTTCTTGGCTTCCTTGCGGTATTTTTTCTAGATACTTCATTGCCAACATTTTCTTTGGTGTAATCTTTTTTTCCCATCCTCATTAAATGCCTATGCCATCTTAGTCTTGCTTCCTCTACTACCTCATGTACTCCCTATGCCCCCACCATTTATCGGATAGCTTCATTCCTAATCTTTTTTCTCCTTGTAACAGCTAACATGCTCCTCACAAACTTCATTCCCATGGCCTCCACTTTCCTAAACTCTCTTGTATTCAATGTCGATGTTTCTGTTGCATATGTGACAATGGGTACAAAGTATGCCCTGTATAACACTTCCTTACACTTCAAGGTCACTTCTCTTCTTCATAGCAGGTCTCTTACACACCTATAAAACAACTCTCCCTGCTGTCCTCTTCTCATTAGACCCTCTTTACTTCCACCATTCGCTTCCAATATTTTTACGTTCTGTACTTTTCTCAGTTCTATTCCATCCAACTTTATAGCTTTACTAGGCTTTATCCCCTTCTTTGTCATTACCATCACTTCATAATTTGCCACGCTATTTTCATTTCACTCTTTCACTTCCTCATTCCATTCCTGTGCTTCCTCTACCTTCTCCCTCCATACCATCAAGTCATCGGCAAGCATTATAGCTTTCATTCTTTCCTCCCCAAGTTTTCCCAGCACTTTGTTCAAGATCATTTCCATGAGTATCATTATGAATAGTACCTAATGGTGAGAGGGCACTCCACTGTTGCCAATACCACAAGAAAAAAAGTTAATACTTTGGAAAAGAGATTGAAATAAAAAAAAAGTATTATTAACTTCTTGGGCGATTTTTAACTTTATTTCCTAATTGTTCCACGTCTCCCAGGTTCAACTACTGCGCTCTAGACTGCTCTATTATGCTCGATTATCTAAAAAAAGAGAGATCTCAAGAAGAGGAGAGCAGGAGTTTCTTTTTTAAACACAAGACACAAATTTTAACTTGTTTTAGTATTAATTTAATATGTGTAGTACTTGAAAGAATAATCTAGGCTCTAAATTATTTGGACCTAGACTGAAACAGATTTAGCTGTACCGCTAAATAATAGTCAAAGTTAAAAAAAAATCATTTAGCAGCCAGGGCTGCACTAGCCGTTGGGATAACCCAACTCTTTATGGTGTTTGTAAACATAAATTATGTTTCATGATTGGAATGTCAAACTTGATAATTAAAATTAGACTATTATATTACTGTAGTTTGCGTTTACTGCCAGTTAGTGATGCTGATTGTAATCAGTAGAAAATACTATGTTTTCTGGAGTAGAGTAGATCTAGTTTGAGTCTGTAGTTCAGTCATATGATAGTACCTACCTTTTGACTGCAAATAAGACTAATATAAAGTCTACCTTTAGTTTTATTTAATTCCCCCCACCCCTTTCTTAGGGAACTACATTTATTTTCTCTGTATTCCCTCTTGAAGAAGTTTGATGAATCAAAACTGTGATTGAGGGATGGGGCATTGGTTTCAGGCATGCATGCTTTTTGGTTCAAAAGTGTAATTGTTTTTGTGAAAAATGTTCCTTTTCATAGCACTAGCAGTAATATCGGTCTTTTCCTCCATATGTATAGAAATTAGGTACTAATGAATTTTTAGGATAAAATGTATTTAAAAGACTCACAATTGGATCTCTTTGGAAAATGACAACACGTCCACCTTTGTCCCCAGTGGCCAACAGATCTCCATCATGATTAAACTCCACACAAGATATTATGTCAGCTATAAACAAAGAGAGAAAATAATCATGTTAAAAGATATGTAAAAATATATGTAATTAGGACACACAAAAAGTTTTAAAATGTATGAAACGTTATGATAGTTCTTAGACCAAATTTTTTAGTTACTTTAAAAGGTTTCACTCTCATTTTATTAACACCCAGTACCGGGCCAAGATTATGTACTTACCCTCAGAAACCAGCCAATTTTAGGAATTTTTAAAAATTAATCTCTCCAAAGTCCCACAGTGAATTTAAAAAATTCAAAAAACAGTTTGGAGCTACATTCTTCTTTTGAATAATTAATCTAGTGTGATATCTTGTAATCGTAAACAGCATTGGATTCTATATTTTATCATTAATTCCACAAATTCTTTTTGTTCATCTTCATTGTCATCTATATCAGCTAAATTCACTATTTCTGCAATTTTCTTATCAAATAAACCTTTTCTCCTTGCAATTATGTATGCAGCACGAACACAAGAAACAGAAGCACATGATGTTCTTCACGCTAAGACTCAATGAACTAGAGCTACTTGGAGGGTGAAACGCAGGGTTGTTTCTGTTATAAAAACTCCACTCAGATGTGCAGTGAAATGCCACCTATGACCATAATTTGGAACTAACAATCCAAGGAATACATAGCACTAACCAAACGCGTAGAAAACTCAAGCAAATATTTTATGCGGATTTAAATTCAAGACACCATAGAATTGACGGGCTTGGCGAAATTTGTAAGAATGGCCTCCCGTAAATTCGACGGGCATGGTGTCAAGAGTGTTAACACGCCATTTTCATGTTAACATGATCACTTCCAAATTTCCATTATATGTCAGAGATTGGAATAAAAGTGTTGCTGTCAATGTTATTCTGTATATTTATACTAGAGGTAATATTGCAACAAAACAATTTTAGCTTCTGCTACTCCCACAAAAAATCCCATCAACTTATTTTATCTTTTAAGTTTTAATGGGTTTAAAGTTAGTTTGAAAGATTATATAATATGACAAAGGCAGTGTCTGAACAGTCCATACAAGGGCCATAGGCCCATTATAAATATGGAGAATTGTTTTAAATATACCTATTTGGTATTATTGGTATAACTCTGTTTTGCGTGGACTTAACAATTGAGTCTGTTCTCTGGAAGAGTTTCAATTGTGTTGTGATATATTTAGAATGGCTTTAAACAAGAGATATTTGTGTATGGTAATGTGTGGAAATTAATTTTTGAAGCCCAATTAGCCTGTTTATTTAACTATTTTTGCTTATTTATAAAAATTGTTATCCCGTAATGAACAAATAATTTGGTGGTTGTTTAATAAATAGGCTATTTATAAGATAAAAACAGTAGGCCTACACTAAATATCTAAAATTATCTTTTTTTTTTTACCTTTGTGTCTACATCCAGGCATGTTTATTAAAATTACAAAATGTCTCATTGTAACTTTTCTATGCCACTAATAGAGTACCTACATTGACAGCACCATGACAAAATACAATGAAATTCCAATCTTGTTGTCATAGAAATACAAAAGTAGCCACCAGGTAGCTCTAGCTGTACTGTGCTGTCTGAACGTCACTATGCACCCTATAGACTTTATGGCACCGCACCAGAAATTTGTTTGATTAAAGTGTAGGTCTAAAAGTGTGTAGTGTGCAGACTATTCAGAGACAGCCAAAGAATAAGTGTAAAGAATCCTTTCTTCTTGTGTACTATCCCCCTCTCATCTACTAAATGAACTAAGGTAAACAAAGTGAAAAAAGTTTGTATTTGATATTACAGTTAATTCCCAAGAACCTAATTTGATAATTGACATAAAAACAATTTAGATTAATGATATGTAAAAGGATAGGCGTCACAAAAAATGTTGTGCATTAAATCAATGATTTGTAAATATCAATAAAAATGTTTGTCTAAGATTTAACGACCAACTTCTAATTAAAATTAAGAAATAAAAACCAATTGGACTAGATTCAAAAACATGCTTCAGTCTCTGTATAAGCTTTTAGCCTATATCAACTTCAAATAATGTATGCTAGACCCTTAACCTAATTGGCCAATACAAAATTCTTTTGACATTGAAATTGCATGTTGAAATAAACGTTATTTAATTTAAATATAAGATATGGCAGAGTAAATTCCTCAACATAGATTAGATAATACGTACTACAGTTTTAATTTTAACTAGTTTTGCCTACTTTTAATTACTTGTAAAGTGGTTGTCTATAAATACATTATATACTTTTTCAAAGAAACTAGATTTTGCACTTGTCAAACTAACGGCGTTTTTCAACTGCTATATATTTAAATTCACTCATCACTTCACTGAAACTCGATGTGATATATAAACAAAGGACTAAACACTTCACAGGTTGTGGACTAAATTGCGACTTGCCTTCTGTCACATCGTCGTCTAGCGTCCCTTTCACCTGTGAAAAGCACCATTGTGTATCACCACCATTGCCTGAAAGAAACAAGAACCACAAAAATTAACACTCACTTCAATATAAATATACAAATGATTACAGCCATAATATAACAATGAATATACCTTTCATTTTGTAACGAATCAAACTACAGTGTAACCGTTGTTTTTACAAATAGAGGTGCCAATTAGGTCGCTCTAAAGTCAAATGTTTTTACACTACTCACCGGCCATATCAGACTCTGGGGGAACTTTTGATGTGTTACGCAATTTATTTAAATTTAAACAAACAGGATAATTAGGTATTTAGTGAGATAGGGAAACCGATGAAAAGGGATTTGTCACATTTCAATATAAAATATCTAAACGCAATGGCCGCACTCACGAGTGCATAACAACGAATATGACGTCATAGTCTATGCGACAGTAGACAAACGATGAGCGATTTTAGGACACCAAAGATAAACAAAATTCACACTTCCATGTAGACTACTGAACCTGAAATTTAAATTTCTAGAATAGTAGATAGATATTTTTATATGTATTACTCATTATGTTATTTAAATAATATAAACAATAAACTCAAATAACTTGTACACAAGATATATATTCTTTGTAATATAGGTAATATTAGGAAAAAAGGGCTTCAAGGTTTATTATTCCCTTTAGTTAAGAATGGAGAAAAAGAGAAGTAAACATCCTAGCGGCAGACATATTCACTAAATATAGCTTTATAAATTGTCACTGGATGGTGCTAGTAGATGCTTGTTTGAAAATTAACAGGGAAAATCAAGTAAAATGGTTTAGAGTAGAGTAATTTAAAGAATAAAGAAATAATTGGACTTATTTTACAACATAGGTTAAAAAATAGTGCTCTTACATCTTCGATACTTTTCTAGCGTTTCTATCCAAGCTGAAATATTTTTATAACTCAGAAATCGAATTTAAAATTACAAAAATTACAAACAAAATAAT
Source organism: Timema bartmani (assembly GCA_902151455.1). Lineage (NCBI taxonomy): Eukaryota > Metazoa > Arthropoda > Insecta > Phasmatodea > Timematidae > Timema > Timema bartmani. Next base: position 51,361 of record CABFWB010004140.1, read on the forward strand.
TTTCAAGATTTTACTCGAACTAAAGAAACTTATCAAAGTGCGGTTTACTGTATTGTTTATTCGACAACAGCAAAATTGGAATCAGTACAATAGTTTTTTAGTTTAAAAACTTTTTTATTTTGATGTAGCTTTTAAATAAGGTAAAATTGTTTCACCGTCTAAATGCCAGTGTTTTTTAAGATATAACAACAACGAAAAAAACGCACCAATATTATATGTCTCGTTCGAACTATATTACCTACCTAATTGACCATGGGTTTTTTTCCCCGTGGGGGGAGTGAGTTTCTTAATTACCAGCATAAGGGATGTAAAAATTACGTCACAAAAATTATAGGGACTTAGCTTAATTGCTTACATTATGGCCCTATCTTATATTATATATCAGGGGTGTCAAACTCATTTGGGCTTATGGGCCACATTGAAAATTATAAATACTGAATTGAGGCGCACGCATTGAGAAAAATTCATTACTTCCATATTCTTACCTAAAAAAAAAAAAAAA
>CABFWB010004140.1:51867-65019 GCA_902151455.1 Timema bartmani
AAAAAAAAAAAAGTACCATATTAATAGAAAATGGCACATATTTGATGTTCCAATTAAATAACTTTTGAGAATTGATCTCTTTAAAAGGGAAAAAAGTACAAATTTGGTACACCAACCTCAAATGGCCTATTTTTTTTAAATTATGCCAAATTCCCTAATTATGTATTTCTACAACAGTTATAAAAATAAGAGTAGGGTTGCTTTGTATGTTTGACATGACAACTGCCATAACATATTGGAACGAAGAAAGATAAGCTTGCTGACCTTTCAAGGTCATTGTTGGACGCTAATGCACTACATATCTAAAATTTTGTGAAACCATAACACTATTGGACGTTAATGCTACTACATAATCAGGGCCGTCTTAACATAAGAGGCAAACGGGGCAATCGCCCAGGGGCGCCTGGTGTAAGTAATTGCATTTTTTTTAATGTTACCATTTTCATAAAAAAATCTCTCGAATACAGTGACAGGACGGTATGCTCACTCTTCAGTGAGTCCACAGGCAGATGGTAAATTCTCCAAGGTGAAATTAAAACAAGTAATGCTGACATCAAACTGCTGCTAAAGCCTTTGTCAACGACAGGGTGGTTTGCAAGACATAATGCGTGCAGAGCACTGACGGCATTCTACCACACCTTTCTTCCAACCGAAACAAAGATTGCCAATAGCCCTTGCGAAAAACCGGAAACACGAGCTGAGGCTGAATGTTTTTGTGCTAACTTTGCTAGGTTGAAGACCGAAATACTAACCAAATTTTGGACAGAGATTCTAGAACGGTTTGACAAAGTGAGCAAGAATCTTCAAAGTATTACTACTAGTTTGAATGATGTAATCCTTCCTGATGTATAATTTACTAAGAAGTTATGTAGAAGGGCTCTTAGATATATTTGACTACTATGAATGTGAAGGGGGGGAATAGATGGTTGTGAAGAATATGGACATATGAAAGAAAAAAGAGTCAAACGGGGAATACTACAGCGTGATGAGGTCAATAAAGACCAATTACACGATTTTTGACTGTAGGGAAGATATCAGGATGAACACATTTTTGTTTACCATTGATATACTAGTAGTGGAGCTTTCATGCAGAATATCTGCATATTCAAATTTCGACTTAAGATTTGTCTTTCTTAGTAAATTATTTTCGATGCCACTCCATGATATTAGAGAATGTGCCAGGAAAGCTGTTTCGTTTGAGCATATCCCGACAATGTGGATAGTGAATTCATTGAAGAGTGTGTCCATTTCCAGGAGTTCCTCAAAGAACTAGCTGGATGAAGAGTCACCGGGAAATTTTTTGAAAACTATTCGAAACAAACGCCTAATCGTTACCTATCTGAATGTAGACACTTTCATCCAGATTTTTGTGTGTGTATTCCTTCTACCAATTTAAGCTTTGAACGATCTTTTTCAGTTCTGAGAAGGGTGAAGAACTACTTACAAAACTCAACCAATGAAGAGAGACTCTCAGGGATGGCTTCTTTTGTTATAAATGCTGAATCGTTGGATACTATTTTGTGTGATAGTTTAATTCACAATTTTGTTGCAGTAAAATCGCGCAGTGGACTTGTAAATAAAGACTGAGAGGATTATAATATACAGATAGTGAGTGGAATGATCAATGACTCTTGCTTGTTTTTGGTGCGGTTTTTCTTTTAACTATTACCTATTTAAAAAAGTTATTTACATTTTTGTGATTAGCTGATGTGCTTCATAAGTAGAAGTTAGGGGAACACGCAGGGGGGCCAGGTGGGGCAGTTGCCCCTCTGAGATACTGGGGTTGCGTGGATATTATAAGTTTGAAACATTTTTCTATGTGTATATTATTTTTAAAAGACAAGGATTGCCTTAAAAAAACTTCTTTTCAGGTTTCAATTTAATAAATTCTCCCTAGGGAGGACCCCCGAACCCTCCACCACACTGGGGGGTATTCCATACCCCCCATACTCCCCGGTTTGCCCACCCCCTTGAGAAAAATTCTGCGGAAACCCTTGGTAGAAGTAGTAAATTTGGCTTGAATTCAATCATTTGAGATGTGGGTTGCAAGTGAATGTTGGTACAGTAGCCCCATTGCTTCTTTGGTGCTGACTGACAGCTCACAGCTGACAGCTGACGGCTTTGAAAAGCTACCAGAACAAATTATGTGTCCCTACGCCAAACCACATGATCTGCAAAAAAACATGTGTTTAGCAGCTGTCACTTCTGACAGTCAAAGTTTAGGTATATACCTAAATGTTGATTTTCAGCTGTGAACTGTCAGTCAGCACCAAAGAAGCCATGGGGCTACTGTAGAAGAGAGAAAGAAAGAGAGCGGGGGTGGGGTGGGGGTTGCGCTTAGCCAGCATTTGCCCATGGGCGACTTTTACCTTAAGACAGTCCTGTACATAACTAAACTTTTTGTGAAACTATAACAATGTTGGACGCTAATGCTACTACATATCTAAACTTTTGTGAAACCATAACATTATTGGACGCTAATGTTACTACTGATTTAAGCTTTTTGTGAAACTACACTATTGTTGGATGTTAAATCTACTACGTACTGATATAAACTTTTTTTTTGTGAAACTATAACATTGATAGACGCTAAGGATATTAGACCTACCGATCTAAACTTATGTGAAACAATAGCATTGTTGGACGCTAAGGCTACTACTCATCTAACTTTTTTTGTGAAACTATAACATTATTGGACGCGAAGGCTCATACTGACTGTATCGCTTGCTGTTGACGGCAGTGTTGAGCATGACCCCCAGCTTAGTGAGGCTGGACTGCCGGATCATGGCCGCCGATTTCACCATCTGCTTGCACGTCTCGCTGGGGAGCGTCTTGCCGCGCGAGAAATAGCCGCCGCCGCCGTACAGGCAGGGGGTCGGCGCGGGGGCGGGGGGAATCCCCCAGACACCGAGATCCGGCGCGTGATGAATAGTGGAGGCTGGGCTGGGCCACGCTTGAGGGGGAAACAGCGTGCTGGACGGAGCGACCGACCTCCTGAAACCAGATGAACCTAGTATTAATAAAAACGGCTGAAAAACAACATGGCCGGTCATTGCTGCTGCAAAACAACATGGCCGGTCATTGCGACTGCAAAACAACATGGTCGATCATTGCAGTTGCAAAACAACATGAACGCTCACTGCGACTGCATGTATCGTTTAAAAACTTTTACTAGCTAAAGGTGTAGTAACATTTTTTAGCGGGCCACTATTAGAAAAAATAGCTCTGTACGCTCTTTCTACTTGATGAACTCTCTTATTTTGCGAAGCGGGTTGCATCCTAACTTGATGCACCTAAAAACTCTGGGTGTGCAGGATTCCCAAATTTCGGGATTCTCGCGGAAACATCATTTCCCGTTTCCGAGCCGACTGTCGGGACAGAGATGCTGTGATCTCGAAAATTTCGGGAATTGTTCTTTCATTCCTGAATAAAGAAAACAATAGGTAGTAACAGATTTTTATGATTGCTATTATTAATTATTTAGGTTATTTTGATTAATTGATTTATTTTATGTATCACCTAGGTATTCATTTAACAAATTAAATATTGCACAATGTTTTAATATAGTATTATAGATAGTTAATTATATACATTTTTAATTTCCGCTCTCGTCCCGAAGTAAGAGATTATAAAATTCTCGTTCCCAATTTCATCTCGATTGTTGAGTCTCGTTCCCGTTATCATTTCGAACGAAAAAACGCGATCTCGCGCACACCCTTAGTTCTTGGATATCTGTCAAGAGTGACCTGAAATGTAATGACAACTTTTTATCTTAAGTTGAAAAGTTTTTTCTCTATATTCGTCGTCATTTGTTTGTGTGTTTCAAGGTTATTCTAGGGATGGAAAACCCCTCTCCCCTCATGCCTTCTTCGTTAATAGCTCAACGTTGTCAGATTATCAGAGTGTAAGAAACAGAGCACGTTGCGTCACGAGGAAAAAATCTTTGTTTATGATAAACGTCGAGGCACGTCTTGGTATGTAAAAGTTAGGACCACATGAAAAACATTCCCCTTCAACCCTCAAATTAGAGTTGGCTCTTAAGAGTAAATGTATTCTGAAATGTATTTACACTAAGCACGTGTGTGAATGATAACCGCTCTGCTTGATAGCAGTCACCCACGCGGCGTAACAAAAAGCAACACTGAAATGACTCTGAAACACAAAACTGTCTTCCCGATTCCGACTGTAAAATTATCTGAAAATTCTAAAAAAATGACCTAAATATATGAAGGAAAAAACTTCTAGTAAATGCAAGCAACTAAACGTAAAATGCAACGAAAAACCTTTAAAAAATATACTCTTGCATTCTGCTAGATATAACATAGATATACAAATATCCGTTTCAGAAGTAATTGCTGCCTCCCCCCAATGCAGCCCTCTCCAGGCTACAGTAGCTCCATGACTTCTGACAGTCAAAATTTAGGTATATACCTAAATTTTGACTGTCAGAAGTGACAGCTGTTAAACACATGTTTTTGTAGATCATATGGTTCAGCGTAGGGATACATAATTTGGTCTGGTAACTTTTCAAAGCTGTTAGCTGTCAGTCAGCACCAAAGAAGTCATGGAGCTACTGTAGTTGCAGTCTCACCAGGAAAGTATATTTTATAACCACACAAACAAAGAGAGTGTGTTGGAGAAAAAAAAATTAAGTTTCAGTATTAAAGCATAACTTATAAAAGCATAATTTATAAAATAGCGATAGTATTTAACAAATGTACTTATTCAATGTGAGTGCCTTAAAATGACTTAAAAGACTAAAAAATCACGTAAACCAAGAAAATATTACCTTACATTCCAAAATGACAAAAAATGAAAAAAAATACCAAAAAATGACCTATAAAATATACATTTCCACAACAAGGGGATCATCTAACAAAGTTTATGTGCTTATGAGCATTGTATGTGACGAACCAATAAAAAGAAGACATCATCAAATTCCGGACCTTGCTCATGACATATATTCAACAACGATTGATGTCCCCATGTGAAGAAATCTAGAATTTATGTTTCTATTGGAGAAATATTTGGTTTCTTTTAACCAAAAAATGTTTTAATATAAAAAACATCAAATACACTTCCCTTAACTCGAGCGCCCTACACTCCAATCTTGGCAGGGTTTGGATGGAAGGATAAATTGCCTGATTTGATATGATAAAATCTTTATTATTTTGTTTCAGCTGTTCTGTTTCTAGCTATCCAGCATGTAAAGTAAAACCAAGCTATTTACATTATTTTGAATTCATTCTGGTACCTAAATAGGACTGGTGATGATGAGTTCGACAGTCTGACGAAGGGGGTATGGGGACATACAGGACAATCCAATGGGGATCTGTAATCGTAAACTCCATCTATTTCCATCCTCCCATCCCCCTAATAACACGAATAATGCGATAGAATTAATTATACTGTACAAGTCATAGGAAAATGAAAAAGTTACCTTGCATTGCTCAAAACGTGGGTTTTTAATTTTTTGTTTAAAACAATTCACTGTTTATTTTACGGTATTAGAAGTGTCAAATTTTAGTAGATTATAGGGGGAGTGATGAGGGGGCCTGTACACCCTTGTTCCCCCCATTACCAACGCCCACTACCCTCATAATGAAATTTTTAATCCTGCAGTGAGGCGAAATCTGGCGCCAGTTCAAATTCTACCTTCAATATTATGCTCCTTTGGGTTTAAATAGTCTTTGATAGCTAGTTCTGGCGTCAAAACGCACCACGCAGCGGTGACCAAGATTATGTCTCAAGGCGTTAGATTCACCTTCTCTTCATAAAGAGCTTTGAATCCTTGCCGAGCGTTTTGAGGGTGTTTTTCCCATCCTTTATAGTTGTTGATGCGGGTACATTTTTTCACTCTGGACTACTCTCTTTATATTGCGTTGTTGGACACACGGTCGAAATGTTTTTGTATGGTTTTCCGGTCGTGGGAAGGTCGGGGTTCAAAACTCGGCACGGTGTAGTGTTATATATTTTTTTATAAAGAGGTTTCTTCACAACCCGTTATTCCGTCAAGCAAATGCGAGCGCGTTTAGTCAATATTCTACCTGCCTCAACTCTATCCTGTTATTAGTTGATATGCGCATAGCTCGGACGGGTAGTAAGACGCGGAGAATGAAAGAAAGAGTAATGAGCTTTATAAATTAATTATTGAGTCACAATAACATTTAAAATACTATATTTATAACATAGGTAGGCCTACAGGTTTACTTTAAAGTGGGCCTAAATAATAGTATGATTATTTTATAAGCATATAATAGACATACCTATTACCCCCTTGAAAAAAATCCTTAATCAGCCATTAACTACCTTCTGTTTATCAACAAAGGTCATTTCCCAAACGCAACACAACTACCGTAGACTTGTTTTGAAACCACCTGCTATTCTGCTAAACTAGCAATAATTTCCGCGCTTATTACTCGGATGGTCATGTATGTTTCTATGGCTGGCCACAAAGCGCAGCACGAGCTCATTTCACATAGAGTAGCCTCGATATAATCAAGGAACGCATCAAGGTTATTCTAACTTCACACGGGAAGTGCTTCCTTCACCCCAACCCTCTTTACTGTCTCTCCTTTGTAGACATGTCCCGTACAACATTAGGGCGGATTGAGAAGGAAGGAGGACTCTGATCAATAATTCGAGCCGGCCACCGATCTATTGTGATCCGTAGATTCTATCACTAAGACGCAATAACAATAGTAAAATAGAGATAAAAAAAAACCTAAGTGGAACGGAAGAAAGGCGAGGAAACTCAATTATCACGGCTAATCAACACTTTAAAGGGGGACGTTTTGAGGATTGATGTAACCTCGTTAAGGTCGATTTTATCTTCTCCATTAATATTTTACTAGTATGTGGAAATCCAGGAAGAAGAATAAAATGGGAATTACAAAAAAAACAAAAAAACAGTAAGTCCTCGACTTCTGCGGTTAATTCGCTCAGAAGGTTTCCGCGCTAGTTAAAAACCGCGCCATTCGAATGGTGCTTTAAATACGATGCGTTTTTGACATTTATGTACGTTTCAATTGGGAAAATAACACTTTGAGAAAATTAAACTTTATTTTAATAAAACAACAAGCAAAATGGTGATGACACTATCAGCTGTACCGTGTGTCAGATTACTAAGAACGCCATCTATTATGTTTAAATTATTGCGTGGTGCTTTATAGATGGCGTTGCTAGTCAAAGTACCGGAACCGTGTTTCTACAAATCCGCGTTAAGATGAATCTTACAATACTTATGTAGTTTTTTTTATACAGGCCTATGTTAAACACTATGGTTACTAAGGGCTTTTATTTAAGGTCTAGAGATGAGGAATGGCGTTTATAGGAACTGTATGTATCCACATCGGCATATAGAGAAGTAGGGAAAACCACAGTGATAAATCAAAAACGGGTAACCAACCAGCAAGGATTCGAACCTCTAACTTCCTCCTCACAGGCAATACAGTATATTGAAAGATTGACGTTTTGTGGCCGCGTAGCTAGGCCGGTTAAATTATTTGATTTTCAAACGCAAATTACTCATTTGGGCTAATCCTAATTTATTGACAAGTGGTTTCGAAAATATTTCCCCTCGTTCAAGTTGAATTTTAAAACTTAAGATTTAACAGTTTTTTGGTTAAGAATACACTTTTATAAATACATAGGCCCCTATCTGTGTTTTTTTTTGCGTTCAAAATTAATAACACTTTAGTCTACTTCGAGTGTTTTATAGGTATTGATAATATTATGTCAACAGTGACAACTGCAAATTACATGACTTGACGTATGAATATGTGAAAGTAAATTTGGTAGTGTTCTAGCTGTCAGATAAGGCTCTTCCTATACAAATTGTATTATCAATACCTATACTTCATGGCGTGAGCCCGCAGGCGAGCTATAACGACCGAGGGGCCACAGCTGTTAGCGATGATAGTTCCAACATTTGCGGATAGAGGGTGTCAAGTGGTCAGCACAACAAACCTTCCGGACACTAATCTCAGTTTTCTAGACCGGAGCTGCTACTTTTTTTCATTCAGTTAGCTCCTCATTTGTCCTCACTAGACTGAGTTTGACCCCATTTCAGACCCATAACTTCCCAGATAAATTCTGTAAGAGCCGGGGATCGAACCCGGGACCTATGGATATGCAGCCAGGAGCTATGACTACTAAGACCACAAAGTCAAAGTATAAAATAACACTAGTAATAAAGTAAAATGTTATCAATGTTGACAGTAAAAAAAGTGTACTATTTCTTAAAGGTCCTTCCTACCTAAATTTTACTTTTAGATCTCATTTTCTCAGAGATTAATATAATTAAATTTACCAACGAATCTACCTTTATATTTAAGGGAAAAAAAGTAACTAAAGAATAAATTACATATAGGTCACTTGCGTTGTTTATTTAAAAAAAATCTCGCTTCTTGAAAATTATATCCAAAATTACTTTTTTATTTTCGCCGTAGAGTGAGCTAGTGTAGGAAGAGGAATCATAGTTGAAGCAAGTGCGTTCGAGCGCTCGTGAAATAAATGAGTTAATCTTGTTCCATTCCGCTCCTTAAGAGTATCTTTACTATCTTGGCAAATATTCTCACAAGCCAGCGATATACATAGGGGTGCCCCGAACAAAGACGTAAATATGTATCAGGCTGCCACTCTTTCCATAATACAAAATTTCCCAGGTGGTTTTTTTTTCCAGGTTTTTTATAAGGTTATTCCCATTCTTTCAGACACCTTTTTGTTGATTAGTATAGAGACGTAGTATTTCATTTTTCTTTAAATTGACTATTGGCAAGTCGTAGCTACTAGTGTTTAACATATAATGATTTGACCTTGATGGTAAATTTACGCAGTTGTAACGCAACACAATGGCATAAACAAATGAATGGTACGGCGCGCCGCACATACTTTCTCTTTTATCTTAAAATAAAGATATACGTACAGTTTGATTTTCTCACGAATGTACATTTTGGAACAACTTTAATCAAATACACACATCTTTGTCCGGTCAACATTGTTATTATTTTTTCTAAATTATTATTGTTATTTTATGGGTATTGATATTTTATAGCAAGAATGCCAGTTGAAAATCACATGACATGACGTATGAATACGTGAAAGTAGATCAAGTAACATTTTCTAGCCGACATATCTGACGTGGACGTGTGTCATTATAGTACGTTAGATACATATCTAATAAAACGTGACCATTGAGTTTGATATTCTTCACATGTAGTATTATATTAAAAACTTTTTTGTGTGTTTGAATGTATAATAATATACTATGTTCATTTTTTTTAGTACCGTGTCTTACTACACGTTTGGGTTATACGCTTATGTACTAAAGAGAGAGAGAATGGAAAACTATTTTAGAAAAACCACCTTCAGTATACCCAACCGAGATTCGAAACTCTAACTCCCCCTCATCGGCAATATAATATATTGCTAGAGTAGCGCCTTAGACCACGCAGCCACCAAAGCGGGTTACTATACTAATTTCCCTTTGTATACCTATAATATTATAGCTTTAATAATATAAGAATTAAATAGCCAAAGCTATTATTTATGCTTTTAGTGAGTATTAATTACTCCATCTAGATATCATATTCTGAAAATTGAAAAATGATACCTGGACACCAGGTCCCGGGTTAGATTCCCGTGTCCAGGTGTCATTTTTCAATTTTCAGACCCGCCTCGGTGGCTTAGTTGGCTAACGCGCTAGTCGTGTTGAGCTCGACTGCCGAGGACGGGGAGATCGAGGTTCGAATCTCGGTCGGGTGAACTGGGGAGAGGAGGGGGGGTTCCTAAATGGTTTTCCACTCTCCCTCCACGCAAATGCGGGTTCACTTCCTCTAAATTCAACCCTCCCAATTCCTAATCCATTAGCGTAATTAGTACTTAAACGTATAACCCGAACGGGTAGTAAGACGCGGTGCTAAATATTATTATTCAATTTTCAGAATATGATATTTATAATATACCTTAATTAAGTTTATACACGTATAGCCCGCTTCAGTGGCTGTGTGGTCTAACGCGTCAATCTCGGGTTGGACTATACTGCCGAAGACGGAGAGATCTGGGTTCGATTACGGTCGGTTGCACTGAGGTTTTTTACCTAAATGGTTTTCCACTCTCCCTCCACGCAAATGCTGGTTAACTTCCCGTATATTACGCCTTCCAAATCCCTACATAAGCGTATAACCTGAACAGATACTAAGACGCGGTGCTAAAATATGTATATATATACATAAAATGTAGAACCTACAAGACTTTAAATTATTCCAAAGTGGGTCAAACAATATCCAGGGGGTGGAGTATAAACCCAAACCCCACCTTCTTACGCCTATAGTCCAGAGATTTGAATAATAATAATAATAATAATAATAATTAGCAACGCGTCTTACTACCCGTTCGGGTTATACGCTTAAGTACTAATTACGCTAATGGATTAGGAATTGGGAGGGTTAAATTTAGAGGAAGTGAACCCGCATTTGCGTGCAGGGAGAGTGGAAAACCATTTAGGAAAAGTCACCCCCAGTTCACCCAACCGAGATTCGAACCTCAATCTCCCCGTCCTCGGCGGTCGAGCTCAACACGACTAGCGCGTTAGCCAACTACTCCACCGAGGCGGGACAGAGATTTGAAAAAATAACCTAAAAAAATATTATGAAATGGCCTTGAAGTGAGAGAGATTTCAAGGAATTAAAATGTGTCTAAACATTTAAAAAAAACACTAAACCAAAAGATTAAAAGACCGGATTTTAAAAGCTAAATTTACGAAGGGTGGTTAGTAAATAGTTGTGGCTAAGTGGTAAAAAAAAAATAATGGAACTATCGACTTAATTCTTGAACTCTTTCAACTTTTTTATGATAAATGTGTTTTTCTCCTCTCCTCTTCAAATATTCCAGTATGTTTACTAGATTTTGAAAAATTCCGTATATTTTCACGGGTTTTTTCCAGACATAGAAAGTCATGTTGTTTTTTTCCCGGGCCAAGCTGGATCGTGGCAGCCCTGTCTCGAGCATGGCACGACCCACTCGGGACAAGAAAGGGTGATCGTCCAAGGAATAATAACGCTTTATAGCGCTGCGGAACCCATTCTTTAGTGGCCAGAGATCGCTCTTAAATAATCAACACAAAGTGCCATCAGAAACTGGAAGGTGCTTTAAGACAAAGGATAGAGTGCTTTGAGCGAGATGGCGCATCCCGTTCCCGAGTTTCTTTTAAACAAAATTCCGCCGAAAGTTTCCTCTTGAATTTAAGGACGTTGTCTACCTATGAAGTAGAGGGAAGTCAAAATAGGATTTTCTGTGTTAATGTAGGCCTATATACGTTTCATTCGTCGACCATGAAAAATATATTTAAAGTAGTTTTTTAATATCTTTTACGACTTAGACTATTTGATTTAGTAACTAAAATGTCCTATAGGAATCTTCTTGACAGGATGCATATTTAAAAAACCGTGGAAGTATATGTCAATCTAAAAGAAGAAACAGGAAAAAGTTGATTTTTGAACGCAAGCTAATTATACTGTCCAGGCACCAATTGTGGTGTGAGTATCTATACTCGTCAGTGGAATAGGGGAAGTGTTTTCGGCAGGTAAACAAAAAGCCTCGCGGGCCGAGCTACTAATTTTCTTTCCTTCTATTTTGTTCATTGGTGATAAGGTGTGCTAGTGCTTAGAGTGGTTAGGTGAGTCAAGTTAAGATTGGTTATTTTAGTGTGTACCACAATTTACTACATTTTTTTAGTTTTTAGTATATTTACAATGATAAATATTCACAAGCCAAAAAGTGATTAGCTATCCCCTCGAACTGAGATTTTCATTCAAAGTTTAATAGATTCTGATTTCTAAGATTTATAATTTCTTAACTATGTCGTCACTGGGGTAGTTAGTTGTAAATTTAAATTATTTTGAGCAAAGTATATTTTAAAAAAATACCATTTTTACCTATAAAATTATCTTGACTCACAAAAATCCATGACTTTAAAGCTAATTTAATTACTTTTTAATTACTTTCATCAACAAAACATAATTTCAAGAGTTTATTGAGCAGTAGACACTCTGTAGAATTTAAATAACGTGTAACCACGTTTACATGGAGGGATGTTAAAATAAACCAATTAAAGGGGGGAGAGAAAAGTGTTTGATGATCCTCACTCAGTACACCCTTTCAGGATTCGAACCCCAACCTCCCTCGTCACTGGCAAATCAGAGAAGACGAAGTTGATGTATTTTTTACTCGTTTCTACATTTGTGATTTATTTGATCTTAAATCATGTAGTAAACGAAGGAAAAAATAACCTTTCATTTATCACCTACTAGCTGTTACCCGTCGTGGCTTCGCCCGACGAAAAGTTTAAACATTAGTATTGTAAAATCAATGTAAAATCAAAGGTTGGGAATAGTCCTATATGTTATTCCAGGACAAACTCTACCTACCTACAAAGTTTCATTCGAATTCGTTTAGAAGTTTTGACGTGATTGAGCAACAAACATCCAAACACACAAACTTTCGCATTTTTAATATTAGTAAGAAGTAAGATAATGCCAGAAGACTCAACCTCGTAGTAGACTGGACTGCCGATGACGGGGAGATCAGGGTTCGAATCCCGATCGGGTGTAGTGAGGGTGGTTTTAACTAAATGGTTTTCTAATCTCCCTCCACCAAAGTACGAGTACGCTTCTTCTAAATTCAACCTTATTTTTCCCTAACGCATTAGTGTAGTTAGTACATAATGCGTATAACCCAAACGTATAGTAAGACGCGGTGCTAAAAAAACGTTTCACAAAGGGTTTGATAACAGAGTTTTGTTTGTCTCACCGTACGTCTCTATATGTAGATAATTTTGTTACTTTTTGAAAGAGTGTCCTCGCCAAGAATCACCTAGACATCCTACGTAGAAAAATTACACACAAAACCAATAACTCTTTATTTTATAACACAAGAGTATTTTTTATATGTTTTTGTAAATATTTGACACAAACATAATAGTAATAACCTTTTACTTACATATATATTGGTTTACTTAAACAATTGTAGTGATATAAAATTAAAAATATATGAATACCTATGTTAGATCAAAATTACTCTTTCGAAAAAATAAAAAAAATAAAAGAATAGGATTAAAATTAATTAATTTATTTCAATATTAATAAAAGTCAC
>CABFWB010004141.1:0-40049 GCA_902151455.1 Timema bartmani
CAGCCAATGAGAGTAGCTGTTAGTCCTGAAGGTACTCACATAGAGCAAGCCCCAGCCAATGAGAGTAGCTGTTAGTCCTGCAGATGTGTACTGGGACTGAGACGGTAGAATCACAGGCTGGATCGTCGAGCTCAAGATGAGAGACTGAGAGATCTGTACAAAGAGGGATTACTGCAATTACAGCCTGTTTATCAGTTAATACCCCTCTCTTCAGTCAAACAAATATAGGACATGTCATGTTATTATCGTTACCACAGTCTTAATGTTTGTCATTAGAAAAATATATATTTTTATTTCATTTTGGTTTAGCAGTTAATTTTATTCCTTTGGTGGTCAAGTTATACACAGAACAGTAAACAGTACATTGTATTCCTATGGAATGGCCGTAAGACAAAATGTGTACGTTTTGAATGTCTAGCTTAAAGGCATGTTACAAAGTTTATTTGTTCTAAAATTCTTCACTTGTTTATTTGTTTTATTCCTCTCAAAATTATTCCCTCCTTACTTTCAGTGATTATTCTTATAGCCCTATAAAATAGAAAGTATAAAAAGGGGTAAGTTTTCTTACGATTAGTGTAGGGGATAAACTTTTATATCCCCGTACATATCGAGTTTACCAAAGAAAATGCAACCTTTGGAAGTATTTCAAACATAAAATTATTGTATATTATGCAGATTAATATATTATAGTGAAAAAAATAAAGTGTATTCCCCAATATTTCATGTTTCAAATAAACCAGTGAATCGTTGTAGCGATGCCTGCAGAGTCTTGTACTCTTGACTTTATATTGGTAAAAGTTATGTATTAAAAGCCCTCACTCAACTTTCTATCTTAAAGCTCACTTGTCAAAGGCTTTCAACTTTACGTAGATATTATCTTTCGATGTTTAGTTTGAATCTAAACCTGTATTTCCCCCTTCATGTCACGATGACAATTTAAAACGACCCCTCTTTCAGCTCTCTATCTATTTGTCACCCCAAACCACTCAAGTAAGATTGGAGTTGTTGTTAATATTTTTGCTGACACCCTTGACCCCCACAACCTTTATAATGAGTGTTCGTTTGTCAACACAGGTTAAGCCGTTTTCTCGTATTTTCATTTACTGGACAAATGATATACAAGATTCAGATTGAAAGTCTCAATTTCTGAAAATGACCATTTCTTTCAAAATAACTTTCTCGAGTTCTATCAAACCTACGTATTTTTAATTTTATTTTTGACAAATAAAATTATTAACTTCTAGGCTCATTATATCAAAGTTGACAACTTCTCAATGATCAAGCATCAATCATCAATCTACACATAGTTGGCATATGCTGGTGAGTGTATGGAAGCCAGAGTGACCGATGTTATACAAAATGTTGTTTTAGCACCACGTCTTACTACCCATTAGGGTTATACACCTATGTACTAGTTACACTAGTAGTTTGAGGAAGGTTGAACTTATAGGAAGTGTACCAGCAGTTGCATGGAGCTAGAGTGGGAAACCATTAAGAACAAACACCCTCAGTGCACTCAACCAGGAGTGAAACACGATCCCTCGTCATCGGTAGTTTAGTCTAGTGCGAGAGTGACGCCTTAAGCCATGTGGCCCCCGAAGTGAGTAAAATAAATGTGGTTGAAGTATATAACAAAAAGGTGGCTCTGACGCGAGGTTTAAGTGATCCTAGCCCCTTGGTTATGCATGGGATAAATGGGATGGGTGACTCTCTAGGGACTATCTTCTTCTTTCTCTATATCGGCTTATTGACATTTGGTTCTCGATCATAAAAGGTCTCGATCCACGCAAAAAATCGAATAATTAACTGCTCAGGTGAGTCATTAACTACTCCACCAAACCTTCTAATCACCAACGCCCTGATCAAGTAAGAAAAAAAAAATCTTTCAAAGGACTTGGGGAATGTATGAACACAAATGCAATCAACTTTCTGTAAAATTGGTTTTACATCCCACTAAGAGAGAGTGTTTTTTATTAATTTTAAAAGTGATTTTATTTTACCTAGCTTCGAAAGAACATTTGGAATTTATTTCTTGAACATTTATTACGAGTAAAAACATGTGTACACTAGCCTATATATAATTTTCAACTAGGAATATCTTGATTGATATTCACTTTGTTGGTCACGTGACTAGAGTTTTGAGCTTCGCGGGGCGGGATGATGAACGTTTTAATCTGGTGTGCATGTTCCATAGTGGTTTCTCAATTCTCTCTCAACGAGCGTTCATTTCCTCTAAACTACCTATACCACCTCTAAGTACCTAATAAATCAAATAGTAAATACCGATTATGTTAAAAGTTATATTAATGTAAAATTACCTTTACGACGGCAATATCATTTTTGTAAGCGTCTTCCGGATCGAAACTTGCGTGAGTAACGAACGTTGAAACATTTATTCTAATCCCTCCTTGAGTGAGGTAGGTGGTCCCCAGGAGCACACTCAGCTCGGTAACTTCCCTGTGGAAACAAGCAACACATGTATCTATCTAGTATTACATGTTGGGAAGCATGTTTTCTACCAGGTATAATATTAAAATGTTACTGGTGTTTTACAGCAGGTAACGTCGATACAGACCTCAACCAGCCCGTGGCAGATATAAGAACACGGCTGAAGAAAGTTAAAAAGAAACAACTAGTGGAATGTGGCAAAGGTAAAGAACGAAGACGTTGAGGTCTCTACAAGAAGCATGGAAGAAAAGCTGGACAGATCAAGGCAGATTACATATGTACCAGAATAATGGGAAGCCGTCAGGAACGCAATGTTAAGAACGTTAGAGGAGGAAGTTGGAGAAGTAAGAATAAGAGGAAACAAGAAGAGGTGAATCAAGCAGGACAAGTTGGATAAAATGGATGAACGCAGGAGAGATGAAAATCGCTCATACGGTGTGAAGAGGTGTAAGAACTGGAAAAGCAAGGAAAATTTGAAGAAATGTATATAACAGTAAATAGTTGGACGAGGAAAGATCCAAGAAAAATAATCAAGCAAGGAATGCTGGATAAGCAAGGAAGGATAACTTGATGCTCTGAAGTAAACAAGGAGGTATGAATGGGATACTTAGAGGAGCTATATGATTCTCAGGCAGATATAGAGGACTGATGTTGGAAGAAGACCTGGTGTATGATGAGAAGGACCATGGACCGAGGATAGAAAGATGGAAAGTTGAAAAAGTCATTCAAGATCTCAAGAAAATAAAAGCGATGGGATGAGACCGAATACCATCTGAGGCACTTAAGGACTTAAGGAATGGTGCAGTTACAAGACTAACCAATATTGTCAATAAGATATACGACACCGGAGTTTGGCCGAAATACCATTCTGGTTCCTTTATCAAATAAGTGCAAAGACTAGAGAAAATTTAGTTTTATATGTCATATTACAAAGGTTGTAACAAGGAAAATGCTGAAGAGAATAGAAAGTAAAATAGAGGAGAATATGTGAGAAGGCCAGTTTAGTTTTAGAAAGGGAAGAGGGACCATAGATGTAGTTGGGTGTTTGTGAATGCTAGCAAAACGAGTTCTGGAAGTTGACAGGGAAATTAATGTTTGATTAATTGACTGGGATAAAGCGTTTGATCGAGTGAAATGGAATATGCTACTGCAGGTTTTGAGAAACGTTTGTATAGATTGGAAGGATAGAAGACTGATAAAGCAGCTGTACACAGGACAGAAAGTGGTGGTTTGAGTGGAGGATGAAACGGAAGAGATGAGCATCGGAAGAGGGTGCAACAGGGATATTGTATGTCACCAGCGCTTTCAAATATATCTGCCAAAAAGTTTATAGAAAAGGCGCTAGAAAGGCACGAGGCAATGTAGTAGGTGGAGAACATCTAAAAACCATTAAGTAGGCGGATGATCAAGCGGTGTTGACAGAGTCAAAGGAAGAGCTTTAGGACATGGTGGATGGTAGTATAGGAGTGGGAAAGGAATTTGGAATGAAGGTAAACATCGGTAAGGTGAAAGTGATGAATGAGAGTTGGAAAGTAAGAAGGCAATGTTGTTATATTCATTGAAGGGAAGAAACTAGAACCAGTAGGTCGTTCAAATATTGGTTAGTCTAGTGACTTTGAATGGATACTATATGGAGGGCGTTGCATAGCTATGGGGAAGAGAGCATATGGGATGGTGAGGGGATTACTGACAGCAGGAAGAATGCCGACTGAGTTAATAAAGAGGTTTGCCAAGTGTTTTGTGTGGAGTTTGATGACATAAGTATCTGAGACGTGGACAATCAGAAAGAGAGAACAAAGTTATTTGGAGGATTTTGACATTTGGTTGTGGAGAAGAGTTGGGAAGGTGAAATGGATGGACAGGGTGAGGAATGAGGAAGTGTTGAGGACGGTAGGAGAGGAAAGGAGACTGATAAGGATGATAACGAAGAGAAAAACATATTGGTTGGGCCAACACTACGTAGGGATTGTTTAATGAAGAGAATCGTGGAGGGGAAGATAGAAGAATAAACAGGAAGGGGAAGAATATTTGGAATGATAACAGATATCAGGAAAGGAAGAAGGTATAAAAGTATTAATGAGGATGTTCAGAACAGAAGGAAATGGAAGATTTTCAGTTGATATCTGTCTCAGGACAAATTCACAGAAGAAGAATATTAAACTGTAATTGGTATTTTCTAGAAGGTATTCTACTAAATGTATTTGGTATTTTCTAGAAGGTATTATGCCAAATGTATCTCGTTTTTCCCTAGTAGGTATTCTACTTAGTGCATCTGGTAAATGTCTGTATAATTCCATATTTATTATTATGACCAAATTAATTAAACCTGGCGCAAGCAATATAGACATGCAGAGCTAGAAGATTATTTTTGGTCCAACTTGTAATTTTACATCATCCCCTGAAAGTAATTTTAAATAAATTCATACACACGGCAAGGATGCAAATACAAACATTACGAATGATACAGGCCTGATATTTGAAGCTGCAGAAGTTAAATCCTAAAACTAAAACCATTCAAACATTTTTTTAGCAAAAGTTATTTGCTTTCAAATGTTTTATCACCTATATTAAGATTAAAAAAGCTCAACTCTAGCCTTTTGCAATTATTGTAATTGCAATGATTTTAAACATTTGTTCTCAACTAAGATATTCTTATAATCAACTTACTGGAGTGTTTATTTTAAGGTGGCTGGTTCAGTCAACGACAAAGTATCAATCACTGTCAGGCCACACGGCTTAAAATACAATGGTTTTATTCACGATTTGAAACGACTTTTCTGTTCTATCTAATCTTACACTCCCTTTGGCCCTTCACTGACAACTGCCCTTTGTCATTTCTATTTTTAAAAATATATAAGATAGGAAATAAGTATATATTTGTTAAGAAAAAAAGGTCTGTTGGAATATTTTGACTTAATTCTGGCATGAAACATATTTTAAAACTACTCATTGATGATTAAATATTGCGTTAGAGTTGAACGTCAGCGTGTCAATTTCTCTTTTACAGAGACAGTCTCCAGTAATCAAAGATACTAAACAAGTATCGTTAGTGTCATTTGATGTGTTTCAGTCCCCATTATAAGCTGATGTAGGTACAATTACTCAACGACACCCCTCTCTAGTGGCATAGTTATAGTTATATCAAGATTAAAATACATCTTCTTTGGCGGTTGCATAAGATTTATTTTAGTTTTCTTAGCACCAAGTATTACTACCTTTTGGGTTCATACGCCTATATACTAATTACGCTATTGTGTTAGAGATTAGGAACGTTGAATTTAGATTAGTGTAAATTCTTGGAGGGTGAGTTGAAAACAATTAAACAAAAACCACCCTAAGTACAAATGACCGGAATTGAATCCCGATCTCCCTGTCATCGGCAGTCTAGTCTATTGCGAGAGTGACACCTTAGACCATGCAGCCATCGAGGTGTATGCTACATAAGTTACTCATATTATAGACACGTACTCGTAAGTAAGATCATATAAACTGCGGCTGTCACTTAGATAAAACTTACAAATACCTATAAATTAACTTTAATAGTAATATAATGAATCCATTATAATGTTAACCGAAAACTAAAATATGTTTATGTGTTCAAAGTTTATATTTACAATAATCCTACTATAGCTAATCGTCAAGTGCTAGTAACAGCCAGAGAAATTAGAGTAATCAGTCCCGAGACAGATTTTTCCTGTCTGGTTATCCATCTACTCTGTCCGGGTTATATGCGTACTCACACTTATAGGAAAGGGATGACAAAGGTAGAATTGTATAGAAAATGTGCCTCCATTTGTATTAAGAGAGATTAAAAAAGACCTTGAAAAAGTGTCCTCAAAATCCCCGAGCGAGTTTCGTACTTTGACCTCTAGATACATGAAGAACCAGACTAGTTCTACGCCCTTATCTGCGTGGCCCCAGCTGCATGTTTCATATCTTAATGTTGTTTCAATTATAGCTAGTCTAATACATACTATACCTTGATAAACATACATCTTGCCATAACTATAGTCACTGTTAGGTTTGACACTCAGACATGTGATCATGCTGTCAGTTTTACACATGTGATATATCACTATGGGTTTTTATTCTCCTAGCCACGCTAATGTTGGTACACTTCCTCTGGTATACTTACACCAGGAACCTTGTTTAAAGTGGTCAGATATGATTTTGTACGTCAGTGTTTGGTCATTTGAGACTACTAGGATGGATTTACTGATTTACCATTATTATTATTATTATTATTATTATTATTATTATTATTATTATTATTATTATTATTATTATTATTATTATTAATTGTGATTCACAACCTGGTTTCTCAATATCTTTTCCTGATGGCTCCTGGTACTTAACATTTCCTTTAATAATTTTGATAGGTCAATTAAATGAGAGTGAGCTGTAATTTGCCTGAACAGGTAGTAGGACGCTGATAGCCCTGACGATCGCTCAGAGGCGGAGCTTGAGAATGAGCGGTCTTAGAACGTTGACAAAAGGTTGTCTTGTGAAATAATGTTACCTTACATGTTTTGTACGCAATGTGCGGCTGTTAAGATCCAGTTGTTGTTGATGATAGTTCCACCGCAGAGATGATTGCCATTTAATTGAAGAGACACCTTTAAGAAGGACATCACACATTATTTCAATCTATTAACGAGAGTTAATTTAAGAATATATAGCCTACAGTAACTTTAATATATATTAGCTTGTTACTTAACAAATGAACTGTCTCATAATTCAGTCCAAAGTGAGTTATTTCAATAAGAGTGGTAACAAAGAATATGACCTGTTTCAGAGGTTGAATGTTCTAAGGCACACTTACATACAGGAGGCCCAAATGAAAACAAAAAATGGCCGGCCAAATACTTTTATTCATAAATTTTTCCTCAAAATTCATTTAAATAAATGATAAACACATATAATAGAGGTTCATGAGTAAGTTTAACTACATTTAGAAAGCAAAGCCATCACAAACATGGCTTAGTATGTTTTTAAATCCATTCAGAAGATGTGTGTGTGATGGTGTTGGATGAATGAGACTGTGAATGAGCTTCCATCATTGTTTTATAATCCGGGCTAACCCTTTCGGTCATGAATCTTCTTTGTGAAAACTTTCTTTCTTGAAATATAATCCTTGCTTATTGCTAGAGAAAAACAAGTACTGCGCTTTCTAATTTGTTAATATTTTAATAAAATAGCACTTAGAAATCTTCTAGCATAGCCATCTATATTCGTTGGTTATTTTATATTTACTTAATAACAACATATTTAAAGTGTTCCTTTAAACTCTGGCCCGTTTTCTCGGCCTCTTCCCACGGAAATGTTTAATTTTTAGGATGCTGGTTTATTTCACAAGAAACACAATTCATTTACTAGGGTTGAATACTTACTTGAAAAGGAAATTGTTCTATTGCTGCATCTGAACCATTAACCACTAGGGGTTGAATTTTCACAGGGGTTCCTAAAATAAATGGTATAATGGCAATATTATTTGTAATTATTTTTACTACCATTACTATTTTAGTTTATAGATCAACCAACACAGTGGTGTTAAGTAACTTGAAAGAATACATTAAAATACAAGTAAGTTACTAAATAAATAAGTTAATAAATTAACATAAATATTAATTAGTTGAGATATTTAACATGCACTTTATGAACCTACAGATTATATCAACATATGACTCAAACCAATTTAATCTAGCACATAAACAACGTCGAGTCGTTAATTCATCGTTGTGAACGGTGAAAGATCCGTTTCACAAATAATACATTTTTACTCCCTGCCAGTGAATGGATCAGGGACCCTCAGCTCAGAGGCAGACTCACTAACTGCTTAGATAAGTTGTTGGACACCTAAATATAAAAATAAATAGTTAAAACACAAATTTTAAAATATCAGTGACAAATAATGCGGTAAGCTAGAATCAGAGAAAAAAATAAAAAGGTACATTTTATAAAATAAAGATCCATAACAAACAGAAAAACTATGAAATACCTGAACAAAACAAAAGTTCTCTCGGAGATGGTAGTGTACACTGTATCCATCCTGAAAAGTAGCAGTCTTACCTTGACTGATTACACTATGGCCCTATCTTACAAGCTACACCAGAGAGGAACCAAGCAAGGCAGGTTGCTACCTTTCAGGAGTAACAAAGGATGTTAAAAGTGTTGTCTAGCAATCAAACTGTGTACACCACTGGTAGCAACACGTGTTTTACCCTTGTGATCATCACACTCTAAAAAGCAACGCTATAGAGAAAAGTGTTTGTATGAAGCTTGAAGATTGACTAATAAAGTTCTCCTCCCTCAATAAATGTATTTACAATGTCAATAGTGTATTTTTATATAAATATTTTAACATCACGTTTTACTACCGGTTCCGGGTGCACATAAGCGTATAAATTAATTGTGATAGTGTGTTGTCCAAGAATAAGGTCGATTAAAGATGAAATGTACCCGTATTTTCGTGGAAGGAGAGTTGAAAATAATTTGGACCAAACTACTCTCAATATATCCAACTGGGATTCGAACCCCGATATCCTCATCGTAGATAATCTAGTCTATTACGAGAGTGACATCTTAGACCATAAAGCCACCGGAGCTGGTCACTGCCACAAATAACACGTGATGGGATCAATTATAGTATATAGCTCTTAGATAAATTAGCATCCATGTGATATAGAGCGTAAAGGCAATTCATTACCGTAATTACCATATTTCACGAAATAGAATGAACATTAAAAATACTAAAGTAAGCCAAACTATTCTGACAAAGAAAATAAGAGAATAAAGCAATATATGCCCCTTCCCCCACCATAGATAGATGACTGTATATATTTAGAGTCGTTCTGACTTAGGTCGATATCATACAATCCTCTGTGCAACTCTGTATCATGTTTTGACTATCTACAACCAGCGTTGCGTAAGTGTTTATATTACTATTACTAAACAATAATTAAATTAATATTATAGAATCATAAAATTTTTAATAGTCATTAGAAGAACATAAGCAGTAGATACACATACAACATATAATATGAGACAAAAATATTTGTTTAAATGTATAGCTCAAAAGAATTAAGAAAATTACAAGAATAAAATTAATTCAATGATCGGTTACCTAACACTTCCAAGGCGTAAAACAATATAAATACGTAGCATAATATATTCATTTTGAGTAATAAGCACAAGCACAACCAAACTAGGGCTATTTGAAATTAAAACGTTGTAATATCTGTAACCATGGTTTTGTCAAAACTGGATAATAACTGAGGGAACATTTTATCATAAGCACAAACAGTTTTTTTTAAGAGTAATTTATAGTTTAACTCTATCGTGACTTGCTTTGCTGCTACCTGAATTGTCAAATTAGCTTTGTTTATTCATCGCCTTAAAGATTTAATAAACAATGGAGTCACACAAAGAATTTTGTGGAACAATAATTCATCTCAATTAATATCACACACTTATTACAAGAATAAAGATAGTGATTGCATGGGATTTGTTGATTGTAAACATTAAAAAATCTACTAAACGAAACATAAATCTATATATACAAATAAATAAAATAATTACTGATAAGTGAGTTTTTTATTAAAAAATACTGCTATAGTGTGTTTATAGTACTAAATCTTTTTAATAACATATAAATTTAATATTTAATGACTTATCAGCATTTTCCTCTTATATGAACATGGTTGAAATGCCAACTGAGTCAAAGAGAATATTTCATTAAAAGGACAACACCTAATAAATGTGTCACGAATGTGCAAGTAATTTATTGGTAGTTCCTCCTCTTTGCGGGAGATAAATATATTACATGAGTATTTAGCAGTCGGTGGTTCAAGTTCCAAGAATAATGTACTAATAAATATCCTTAGTTACATAAAGTTGTGAATTATTAACCTTAACTTACGGTATTTTATTTGACTGTAACACAATTTATTCTGATGTTGATATATAATTAAAAATACAGTACAAATAATGATCTTATTTTGAAAATGTGCATTAATAATTCAGGCCAACACAACTTTTAAGCAAAATTACTTGTTCATATTGGTAGTAAAATTTTATATTAATTTAACTTTGCCGAAAATACATCCATTAAAAAACCTTATAGCATATTTTATTTAAATAAAATTAAGTCCAATAAAGTTTAAAACTATTTATCCCCTTAAGATAATAATATATAGCTCTTAATATATATATATTCATTTTAATATATGGATGGACAACTGTAAAAATTACTTGTTTTGATTTGAAACTGTGTGATTTGGTTTGTTTTACAAAATAAACAATAATTATTTCAATTGTTATTAAAGTTTCAAGAATTGATTAGTTTCTAAAAGTTGAATTTAACTTTCCTTGAGTTTAGTTTCAACTTTATACACACAATAACATTTTTTTTAAACAAAAGGTGTTGAAGACTTAGAAAACGTATCTAACTTGTCTCAAAATGAATATTCGATAACGTTGATTAATGAAATGCTACAAGTTCTACTGTAAATAGCTAATCAATCCAAATGAATGATGGTGTATTTGAGAGTTGTATATTATGTGGTCTTCAATAAAATGAAACAACTTGAGCAAGAATAACATAAATTCTATACACACGCACTTTACTTCATTGTTTTTATTTAAATCTTACTACTCTTTTAAGTGGTCATGACTACACTACTGTTGTCGGGTAAGAATTAGGAAGGAGGAGTCTTATAATAACTACTAGAATGTGCATGATAATTACACTACTGTTGTCGGGTAAGGATTAGGAAGGAGGAGTCTTATAATAATTACTCTTGTCAATCCAACTCTGTAGCCTAGTGGTCAGAGTTCCTATTTACAAACCCAGTGGTCCCGTGTTCGATACCCACCACCTCCAGAATATACCATGAAGCAGTGGCTCCTGTCTAGAAAACTGAGCTCAGTGTGCTGACCACATAACACCCTCTATCCGCAAATGTTGGCACTATTATCGCAAATAGGGGTGCCCACCCTGTTGGTATAGATCACTTGCGGCTTATGCTATGGCATTTTTGTTTAATTTTTATCGTCTTGTTCTCTTAGGCTATGTATTTTAATTTGTTTATAGCTAGACATTTTACTCAATCAGTTGAATAGAACAACAAATATGAGGAGACTAACTTACACCCTTTTAAATAATCCAAATGATGACATCTCAGAATTATTTTACCTTACAAATGAAGGGTACAAGGGAAAAATGTGGAAGGCACGTTACATACATTTTACAAATGTAGGGTAGAAGAGGAAAAGGTGGAAAGGCATTAAATACATTTTATAAATTAAAGGTACAAGGGAAAAGGGGGAAATGGCCGTTACATACATTTTACAGGACAACGACTTATACATCTAAAACCCCAGAAAGCCCCCAGAAAATGTTTTTTAATATGTTAAGTAATTCAGAGACCTGTCTTAACCATA
Source organism: Timema bartmani (assembly GCA_902151455.1). NCBI lineage: Eukaryota > Metazoa > Arthropoda > Insecta > Phasmatodea > Timematidae > Timema > Timema bartmani. The sequence continues at coordinate 11,890 of CABFWB010004141.1, forward strand.
ATTTAAAGTGTATTAGAAAGTTATCACGATTGTCTAAAAGATGTCAGCACTAGACCAATTTGAGTTCAAATAGCGATCTTTCCCTTTTTATCCTGTCCTCTTCAACATTTATTATGAAAGTTCTAAACCTCTCATCACCAAATACAATGGCAGTGGACGTGGAGAGGTGCATTGGCGCTAATATTTAATCTTGTCTCGTTTAACCAAGACACATAATCCCTAATCCCAGTACCTCCAGGTAGACACAAAACATATCAGACTCTGTCCTATTAAAGTTGGTGGAAGAAATCGGAACTAAAGGGTAAACGTTGGGGGCGGTCGTCACAGGATTCTATGACAACCAAACAACATAAGACGTAATATCTGTAGCTAATGACGTTTGATGGAGCTGTTTTATCTGGATCTGAACATAACAAGCTGCCTTGGTGTCTCAAGATAGTGATAGGGTGTAGTGAGGTGGACTGGATAGAACTAGCTCAAGATAGGGATAGGGTGTAATGAGTTGGACTGGATAGAACTAGCTCAAGATAGAGATAGGGTGTAGTGAGGTGGACTGGATAGAACTAGCTCAAGATAGAGATAGGGTGTAGTGAGGTGGACTGGATAGAACTATCTCAAGATAGGGATAGGGTGTAATGAGTTGGACTGGATAGAACTAGCTCAAGATAGGGATAGGGTGTAGTGAGGTGGACTGGATAGAACTAGCTCAAGATAGGGATAGGGTGTAATGAGGTGGACTGGATAGAACTAGCTCAAGATAGGGATAGGGTGTAATGAGGTGGACTGGATAGAACTAGCTCAAGATAGGGATAGGGTGTAATGAGGTGGACTGGATAGAACTAGCTCAAGATAGGGATAGGGTGTAATGAGGTGGACTGGATAGAACTAGCTCAAGATAGGGATAGGGTGTAATGAGGTGGACTGGATAGAACTAGCTCAAGATAGGGATAGGGTGTAATGAGGTGGACTGGATAGAACTAGCTCAAGATAGGGATAGGGTGTAATGAGGTGGACTGGATAGAACTAGCTCAAGATAGGGATAGGGTGTAATGAGGTGGACTGGATAGAACTAGCTCAAGATAGGGATAGGGTGTAATGAGGTGGACTGGATAGAACTAGCTCAAGATAGGGATAGGGTGTAATGAGGTGGACTGGATAGAACTAGCTCAAGATAGGGATAGGGTGTAATGAGGTGGACTGGATAGAACTAGCTCAAGATAGGGATAGGGTGTAATGAGGTGGACTGGATAGAACTAGCTCAAGATAGGGATAGGGTGTAATGAGGTGGACTGGATAGAACTAGCTCAAGATAGGGATAGGGTGTAATGAGGTGGACTGGATAGAACTAGCTCAAGATAGGGATAGGGTGTAATGAGGTGGACTGGATAGAACTAGCTCAAGATAGGGATAGGGTGTAATGAGGTGGACTGGATAGAACTAGCTCAAGATAGGGATAGGGTGTAATGAGGTGGACTGGATAGAACTAGCTCAAGATAGGGATAGGGTGTAATGAGGTGGACTGGATAGAACTAGCTCAAGATAGGGATAGGGTGTAATGAGGTGGACTGGATAGAACTAGCTCAAGATAGGGATAGGGTGTAATGAGGTGGACTGGATAGAACTAGCTCAAGATAGGGATAGGGTGTAATGAGGTGGACTGGATAGAACTAGCTCAAGATAGGGATAGGGTGTAATGAGGTGGACTGGATAGAACTAGCTCAAGATAGGGATAGGGTGTAGTGAGGTGGACTGGATAGAACTAGCTCAAGATAGGGATAAGGGGTGGACTTGTGTGAGTGCGGAAACGAAATCTCAGATATCAAATGCCAAAGAACAAGAAATAAGCACTAAGAATATAATAGTTAGAGTTCCGGGATTAATGGGGAGAGCTAAATTCCTAGTTCTAGAGTTGATATTAATACTGTACATATAATGGTAGTAATGTTCTAATAACCCCACTTGGTCTAAGGCGTCATTCTTGCAATAGATTAGACTTTCGCTGAATGAGAGATCGGGATTCGGATCCCAGCCGTATGTACCAACAGTGGAGTCTCCATATAGGTTTTCACTCTCTCTCTGTGCAAATGCGTGCACACTTCCTCTAAATTCAACTTTCCTCATCCCTAACACATTAGCGTAATTAGAACGTAAGCGTATAGCCTAGAAGGGAAGTAAGATGCAATGAAATAATATAAAATAATGTTCGTAATATTAATCCTGTTTAAAATTATACAAATGTTACATAATTATAAGATTTCTCAATTGTTTCCCATTTTTTTTAAATCTCACTTTCATTATCTGAAAAGTAACAGAGCTTGTAAACAGAAAATGTGTAATGAGAGGAGTCTCCTATTATCTTTACCAGAGGGACAGAATCATGAAAAGATTCTTCTAATAAGCAGTTTCTCTCTCTTTTTTCCACTTTGTTGTTTCATCCCAAGACAGATCGATAGTTTCAAGCTCAGTGCTTTCTCCTCCCCCTTCTTCTAAGATTACTTCCGTTTTGTGGGAAACAATACGTGTGTTCCGAACCACTCAAGATGAGAAGAAACGTCACTCAAGATGTTAGCGACGATTATAATACGAGAGTGAAATAAACAAGTGCTGCGCTCCTGGTAAAACAAAAACTGATCTCACGACTCTCCACAGGAATCAACTATTATAAGAGAGGGACATATTTAACAAGTCTAATTAATGTTGTTACTTTCCGGGGGGGATAAATAGTTGTACATTACTATATCATATTGTAAACACTATTGTACATTACTATATTCTCCAGTAAACACTATTGTACATTACTATATCATCTTGTAAACACTATTGTACATTACTATATTCTCCAGTAAACACTATTGTACATTACTAGATCTATCAGGGGTAGTTGAAACTGTAACTTTGATTGTTCTCAACACTCGGTAGAATATTAACTAGCCTGGTATCAGCGAATATATCAATCCCATCTCAATGTAACTGTCCAATCGGGTAATGAGCAGGAGAGAACATAATAACAGGTAATGTTCTAACAGAGTTTACCTAGCCCAGTGGCAATCTATGACACGGTTGGACTGTACATTTATGTATAATTTGGAGATAAAGTTTTCTCACTAATCAAAATAGATTATATGTTTACATCGTCAATAATCTCTGCTCGTTAAAAGGTGACTCAAAGAAACTGGAAGATGCAGCAGATTTCTCGGTAATGGATATAGATGGAGGTTGGTACAGCTATATATGGGAGGGAGTAGCGTCCATTCTAACGACCAGAGCACAGCGATGTGGAAGGTAAGGGGAAGCCGCAACAAGACAATCCCAGCAATCCCGTACAAACCTCAGTAGTATTATGGCACTTCCTGAGGCAATTAGGTCTTTCATTCAGGTGTCCAGCTGGAAGACACAACAGGACAATCCCAGCAATCCCGTACAAACCTCAGTAGTATTATGGCACTTCCTGAGGCAATTAGGTCTTTCATTCAGGTGTCCAGCTGGAAGACACAACAGGACAATCCCAGCAATCCCGTACAAACCTCAGTAGTATTATGGCACTTCCTGAGGAAATTAGGTCTTTCATTCAGGTGTCCAGGTGGAATACACCTGTGGGAACCAAAAGGATTGTAACTCTGAGTGTGAGAACTCTCATGAAGTATGGACAACCATAGAACCTAAATATGGGGATGAAGAGACCAAAGATCAACGTAGGAAGAATGAGCTAAATACGATGGCCAGACGCCGAAGAGTTTTGGAGTGAAGAGCTTAGAGTCGTCCACAAAGGACAAATACATGAACATTCAAGAATGTGAATTATTCTTAACGGATAGAGTGTGGACAGAGAGTGAAGAGTTTCTGATAATGCAAAGAGAGGATCATTAGTGTGAAGACAGAGTCAAAGCTGACCAACACAACACTATTTCAAGTATACAATATATATGTCAACAACAGCACATAAAATGAAATAATGAAATCATCAGAAAAGGGTTGAATGAGAGGACCATTTATTAATAATAATAATAATAATAATAATAATAATAATATTTAGCACCACGTCTTACTACCCGTTTGGGTTATACGCTTAAGTACTAATTACACTAATGGATTAGGAATTGGGAAGGTTGAATTTAGAGGAAGTGAACCCGCATTTGCGTGGATGGAGAGTGGAAAACCATTTATGAAAAACCACCCCCAGTTCACCTGACCGAGATTCGAACCTCGATCTCCCCGTCCTCGGTGATCTGGCTCAACACGACTGGCGCGTTAGCCAACTACGCCACCGAGGCGGGTGACCATTTATTAATTCTTGGATATTAGAATGCGATTGTTGAAGAAGAAGAAGAAATATAGGCCTATTGTGAAAGTGTAGAAATATACGGGTTTGTAAAAAGAATGCTAGGGAGAGGTGTTAATAGAATGCTATACACAGCACAAGGTAGGAAGAGCGAGTACCTTGTTTCAGAATCACAACATACGCACGTTAAGCACCTAGAGCTACATATACTTAGTTCTTACAAAACAAAGATTTAAAAAATGCAGTTAAGTGCACATTGACAGCGACCACAATTTTATGATGATTCAAACCGGAATAAAATTAAATAAGTTGACCAAAGGAGATAGACAACGGAAATGGAGTTTGGGAAAACTGAAGCCATAAGAATAGAAGCTGAAGTATGGTTGGAAGATTAATGAAAAATCTAAAAACAAACAAAATGATATAACTCTACACTGTAATGGACTAACAACAAGGAAACAATAAAAGAGAATCCAGGGGAAGTGGTGGGAAATAATAACATCGAGGCAAGGAAGCCTTGGATTACAGAACAGATACTCAACTTGATAGAGAGTAGAGGAAAATAAAAGAATTTATGAAAGGATGAAGAAAAATAAAATACGCATATTTAAAGAGTGAAATCAATCGTCAAACTAAAACAGCAAAATAAAGGGGATTGTAAGAAATTGAGGCACCATAAGAAATCCCCTAAGGAAAGGAAGAACAGACCAAGTAAACAAAGATGTGAAAAAACACTTTAAAGATAGAAAACTCAAACCTAATTCTCTAAGGTTACTTCCATGAAAATGTATTATTAAAGAAGAATACAAAGCAAAAACATGTAAATATTACCTGGAAAATCTTTTCTAAGGAGAAATAAGGGAAGGTGCTTTGGAAAATAAAGAAGATGTTAACATACAAGAAAGAGATAATCACATAATAAGATCGGAATTTGAAACAACACTAGATCAGTTAAAAGATAACAAAGAATATGGAATAAATGGAATTCCTTTAAAACTAGTCAAACTTACAGAAGAAGCAGTAAAGGAAGAACTATGTCAAATTTATAAGGAAATATAATGAACAGGTAATTTGAGGATTCTGATTTATGTTCCCTACTATTGAAAATAAGTTCTTATTTTTAAAAGTTTTTCCATGAACACTTGTTGAACAAAACAAAACAATACTAAACCGAACTTTCATGAACTTCACAAATTTAGTTAATCTTGTAGTAGTGGTGCTCAGGAACTGACTAAATAAATTTGAGATTTTTTGTAAAATCAGTCTTTCCTCGCTTGTAGTTATTCGCCAAGAATAATGCATATTTAAATAGAGTTAGAAGTGATACCTGAGCAAGGGAACTGAGTTCATATCTAGGTGCAATCTTATTACTATATTTAAAAGAACACTTGTGAAGGTCACAAATCCATAACAAGCTATAATAATTTTAAAGTATTGTACCCTAAACAGTGATGATCAATCCTTTAATTTTCAAATTTGATGTATAGTTTTATAAACCCTATTGGCCTACACATTGAATAACATGCTTTATTTTATTTATGGTTTATAGAATACGTGCAGAAATTTGTGGTTTATTGGGCGATGACTCTTAAATTAACTAACTGGATCTTCAATTCTCTTCTTCAACGCATAAATTAGATAGAAATGATTCCATATTTTATAGCCGCAAGGACGTTTAGTTAAGATTGAATGCAGTTTCACTAATGATATTTCAGCAACTAAACCACTATGTCTGATCATATAAACACTATTTTAATAATTATGTAAAGATATTGGCCAAATAAATTTGAAGGAGAAATTAAAATACAAAATTACATTACAATATGTATTGGATGTTGACACCGGTTGTCTTGAGATAAAGTAGTAGCCTTAGGACCAGATGTTCATAGGTTCAAACCCATTTGAGGTCAACGGATTTTTCTTGAGTGATTAACATCCGTAGCAAAATTTCCTTCGGAAGGGAGGTAAAGCAGTCTGTCGGCTGTCCCATGTAGATTGTATATGTAAAAGAACCCTAGAAAGCATGTGAAAATAACTTTCCCGGAAAACATGTTAGGCTCTTTCTCTCTCGCTCATAGAAATTATTCAGTGCGAAAGGCAATGGGGAAACATCACACAGTATTAACTATCCGAGTAGATGGGGTTTCTACCAGATGGTGTGGGCAGCACTAACCAGCCTAAAGTCTGAGTATGTTCCCAGCTCCGGACGGACAGTAATCACATCAAACCAACTCCCGAATTGTTTGAAAAATTAGCTGGTTTTACTGTTTATTAAACCTTAATTTAAATCAAAATGTATCACTTATGGTATCTACAATGCATACTAAATTAACTAAACATACTAAACTAACAAGATTAGTTTGATTATATTACTGTGTGTGAAAATAAATGAGTATATAATTATGTATTAGACGTATAATGCTATTATATAAACTTTACTTAATCATTGATACGTGATTACAAATTTGTTTTAATTGTTTCTTAGTTTTTCGTATATTAAGAGTGTAGATTAAAACATGTTATTCGAATACCTACTGATGTTAAATTATTAACATCATTACTTACTAGGAACTTGATAGTTCACTGCCGTACTTACAAAATTACGCCATTTATCCATATCTTGAGCTAGTTTTAACCAGACCACCTCATTACAACACCTCCCTATCTTGAGATAGTTTGATTCAATCCCCCTTATTACAACCTATCTCTATCTTAAGTAGTTCTATCCATTCCATCTCATTACATCCTATCTCTTTCAAATCCATTCTAATGTTACCCTCCCATCTGCGTCTAGGTCTTCCTACTGAGTTTGCCAATTAATACTCTGGACTAGGGATGTAAAAAAAGTATCAATTCTTTTTTAATATCGATATTTTCCTTTTGATAGTATTTTTATGCTTAATAATTTTTTTCCTATATTTTTACTGATTTTAGTACCCACACTCTGATATCTGGTCGATATCGAAAGAAGCAACTTTTTTTGTTATCTTTACTCGTGTTGAGATTTAATGTTTACTAGGGTGGACTGTGGAAGAATAAATGACACTATTTCCCAATTTTCATTCGTTTTCAGTTTGGCAAGCAAGAAGCAACTCTAGCATTCAATCTCTTTTAGCTCATCATAATTCATGTTTGTTTACAATACAGCCCGATGCATGACCAGGCGACGAGGCAAGTTGCAAACAATCTTACTACCCCTTCCATTATTAACGAGCATGGTCATCACAAACTAAACAAAAGAATCTTTGGTCGATCTCAATGAACTCAAGTCAAATAAAGAGTGCCCCAAGCAGACGAAGCAGAATACTTTATGTACTGTACATTGATTAATCAGATGAAGCAGGGCAAGACGTCCATTCTTCTATTGTTTGTCAATAATTAATAATATATCTTGATAGAATATATAAACGACGAATGTGGTTCAAAACTGGCACCTCACAGAAGTGAATTATGGTAGTTTTTTTTAAAGTTCGATAGCGAAAAAGCATCTTGTAAAATTTGTTTTGGATTAATAAAAACCATGATAATTTTCAGTGTTAAATAAATATGAATATATAATTATGATGCAAATGTTGAAATTATTATTATTAAATAAAAATAATATTTTTTCAGATTAAAATGTTGATGCCGATACTTTTGTTTCGATAGCACATCCCTGAGTTTAGACCCTCCTATCCCTGCTCCATGTCCTGCCAACCGTAAGAGTAGAGATTTAATTATTATAACATTGCCTTGTAATGACACATGGTATGTAACAACCTCCTCCACTCCCCACTAGAGATTTAGCCAACATTAACTTCTAATAAAAATAATTTTAATGTAGGTTACAGCGTGAAAAACATTAACTTAAATGTAGGAATACTCTATCTAAATCAAAGAATACTTTTTTTTTAAATAAATTACTTCATTTAAAAATTTATGTTTCCCTTATGTACCTTTCAGGATAAATTGAGTGCACATATTTATAGGAATTTATAAAACAAAGATAAGAAAAAATCCATAAGCCGATAAATTATTTTCCTCAGTGGTGTCTTGCGGGCTACTTAGTATCTAGGCTGGGTGATGTGGCACCTAGAACCTAGATCATTTATACAATCAAATAGTGGGATGAAGGATTGGAGGGCGAAGGGGTTGGAGGGAGGGTTTGGAGGGAGGAGGTAGAGAGAAATTGTTAGAGAATACTAAATCCAATCAAGTCATGTTATTTACATTTAACATTTTCAAATGATTGTTTTCCAAAGGAAGGTTTGCAGTTGACCAAACGTTAGTGATACACTCAACCACCAAGCGCTGTAATCGGTACGTGAGTGGGAGAAGAAAACTATAATATGGCCTTATATTTGATAACGTTTTTGGTTTTAGCGTTTTGGGATGAACGTGCGGTTTATACGCTTATGTACTAATTACACTCATGTGCTAGGGATTAGAAGGGCTTAATTTAGAGTAAGTGCAACCACATTGGCGTGGAGGGAGAGTAGAAAACCATTTAGGGAAAACTATTCTCAGTGTACCCGATTGGGATCGAACCCTGATCTCCCCATCCTTGGCAGTCTAGTCTATTGCGAGAGTATCGGCCACCAAAGCGGGTTTGAAGAATTTAACGTTCACTTTTTGAACTGATTATATCAGCACAGGGCTTAATAGCTAATTTAATTCTACAAGAGACTAAACTCATGTCTGTTTATTCACCACTGTGATAGGGGAAACCCACATTCCACCAATGTCATGTCAGGATTAGAACTTGACACCTTCAGCTAGCCAAATTCCACCAATGTAAAGTCAGGATTAGAACTTGACACCTTCAGCTAGCCACATTCCACCAATGTCATGTCAGGATTAGAACTTGACACCTTCAGCTAGCCACATTCCACCAATGTCATGTCAGGATTAGAACTTGACACCTTCAGCTAGCCACATTCCACCAATGTCATGTCAGGATTAGAACTTGACACCTTCAGCTAGCCACATTCCACCAATGTCATGTCAGGATTAGAACTTGACACCTTCAGCTAGCCACATTCCACCAATGTCATGTCAGGATTAGAACTTGACACCTTCAGCTAGCCACATTCCACCAATGTCATGTCAGGATTAGAACTTGACACCTTCAGCTAGCCACATTCCACCAATGTCATGTCAGGATTAGAACTTGACACCTTCAGCTAGCCACATTCCACCAATGTCATGTCAGGATTAGAACTTGACACCTTCAGCTAGCCACATTCCACCAATGTCATGTCAGGATTAGAACTTGACACCTTCAGCTAGCCACATTCCACCAATGTCATGTCAGGATTAGAACTTGACACCTTCAGCTAGCCACATTCCACCAATGTCATGTCAGGATTAGAACTTGACACCTTCAGCTAGCCACATTCCACCAATGTCATGTCAGGATTAGAACTTGACACCTTCAGCTAGCCACATTCCACCAATGTCATGTCAGGATTAGAACTTGACACCTTCAGCTAGCCACATTCCACCAATGTCATGTCAGGATTAGAACTTGACACCTTCAGCTAGCCACATTCCACCAATGTCATGTCAGGATTAGAACTTGACACCTTCAGCTAGCCACATTCCACCAATGTCATGTCAGGATTAGAACTTGACACCTTCAGCTAGCCACATTCCACCAATGTCATGTCAGGATTAGAACTTGACACCTTCAGCTAGCCACATTCCACCAATGTCATGTCAGGATTAGAACTTGACACCTTCAGCTAGCCACATTCCACCAATGTCATGTCAGGATTAGAACTTGACACCTTCAGCTAGCCACATTCCACCAATGTAAAGTCAGGATTAGAACTTGACACCTTCAGCTAGCCACATTCCACCAATGTCATGTCAGGATTAGAACTTGACACCTTCAGCTAGCCACATTCCACCAATGTAAAGTCAGGATTAGAACTTGACATCTTCAGCTAGCCACATTCCACCAATGTCATGTCAGGATTAGAACTTTACATCTTCAGCTCGGTACAAAGACACGATAAAGCATAAACATAATTGAAAATCATACACTGATATTCTCAGCGATGGACACGCAGACTAAATGTAAATTATATATAATCTGGTTTGTGGTTAACGGGGGGACGAGAGCTCGAATCCCGGCCAGGTGTACCAAGGGTGTTTATTGTACTAAATGGTTTCCTCACTATACCCCCTTACAAATGTTGGTACACTATATCTAAGTTCTAGTTTCATCATCTGTACGTAACTATAGTAAATAAAACACACAATGGTTAGTATTGGATCACAAGGGTAGGTTTTACATTCACATTAGTGAAGTGTTAAGTCCAGTATATTGCAAGTCTAACGACTTATAACATGTACACGTAGTTTATAGCAACAACAACTATATACAAACCTAATAAATAAGATTATGTTACCAATACTCTCTTGAAGGCCCTTACATTTTAAAAGACTAATGTGAATATTAAAACATCATAATTAAAATACTTAGGAGCAAGCAAGTATAACAGAGCTATATTGAATCATATTAATATAATAAGACTGTTCTAGCATCAGTCCTTAAACTCGACTAATATATATATATAATATTATCTTTCATTAAAAAGGTCTATATTTATGTGTTGGGGCAGAGGGTTGGGGGAGTAATTAACTAGAACTATAGTGAGAATAACATTCAACTCTGTATTTTCCCTTCTCAACGAATCCTCGCTGAACCCCAGGGTTGCATCGGTTATTTATAGAACAGTTAACTGAGGTTTCTTTTATTTGGTTTTCTATAACCATGTCTTCATTTTGCAGCCTATTTTTTCCTTCTTCTATTGACGTCGATGACGTTGGTTTTAACGGTGCCCTGGCACAACTCTGTTCAGGTGCGCAGTGACACACTGTAATTTGATTCATACCGTCTTTTTATCAGCATGAGAAATTAAATGCAATTAAGTCTACATCCCTTTTATGGTCGAGCATTTATTTCCCCTCAAAATTTGTTGTAACGTCATTTTAATTTTATTACTGTTTGTTTTTATTACAATCATGTTACCGATCATAAGAGCTGAGAATTTCTCCCTCCTTTCTCTCACCCTTGTGCAATACGTTCCCCTTCTCTGTCCACCCCTCCGTTGCCACGAATCCCTTCGATTTGAATGCGCCGCGACTGCGCACGCGCAGTAGTTTCCAGTCAGGTCAGTCCGGGTCGCACAGGGACGTCGGGTCGTTTAGCTCGTAGTCGACTCTACAGTATCGCTTCTACGTTCATCAACGCGCTGGCTTGGAACTCACCTGGGGAAAAAAACACGTACAAGGGGGGGTGAAATTAATATTTTATCAATTTAATTCCCAGGTGTTCTAAAAATAAACCATCACAAAATAATCCAGGACTATTCAGAGTAACATCTTTTTAAGTGATCATTTTGTGATAGTAAGATATAGAGGTCATAAAGGGCTTACGTTTCGTTTTCTAAAATACAAAAAAAAAAGTGTGTTTTTTCCGGTTTCCCCCTTCGTCCTAATTTTCCACGAATGTCGCGATTTCCCGGCGGCCCATGAGCCTGTGTTCTGTGGCGCTACCAAGCGTCGCACGCGCACACGCACACACGCACACACGCCAAGCAGTCCTCCTCCCCTCACCCCCTCGTGGCACTCAGCAACAGGTGAGAGAGTCACCGAGGATTTATTTAGTTTAGAAATACATTGTCCGTTGATTCCGCTGTCGGCAAACATCTACAAGTTTTATTTTTTGATTAATTAGTCAAGTGAGAGTGAGTAGCAGGTTTGTGTGTGCTTTATAATTCACCCTAATTAGTTATAGCTCGTAAGATGGAGTGGTCTAATCAACAATATAGCAATTCATTAAACGTGCTAACATAATATAAACGGGTGAGTAAGGATCTCATCTGCTATATTACAATTTTTGAAATGTTACAGTTTTTAATTAATTTGAAAAAAAATTGTATGCATGCTTTTATTCATAAACTTGATATGCTAGCCCATGGAAATCATTTTACATGTTTAACTATTACTAGCCAAGATATTTATTAAATTATTAAAACTATTTAATCATGATAAAATGAAAGTATCATTAATAATAATAATAATAAACAATAATTGTTACGGCAATTACAATATAATAACTCATTGAAAGCCTGTTTTTAAAAAGGGATGATCTTTTTTTATTTGTCAGTGTCGAATCTTATACATTATAGTTCAACCACGAATTTTCGTAATTTTAAAATCTTGCTGAATTTAATTTGAACTCATTATAATTTCTCAAGAATATAAATTAACAAATAAATCGAAATGATAGTTTTTGAATAAATAACTATTTAACCCATGTAAACCTTCCCTAAAGAAACTAGTAACTAAAACTAATGAAGTGGATATCATTTTCTTGATCTTTCATTCATTGTTGATGCACAAAAGCTAAATAATATATTCCCATATCTACGTTAATTTTTTTTAAATTCATTTTTTAAGTATTTCTTAAGTTGGTACAATTATGACCAAATATTTTAGGCATTAAGTGTGGAGTGCTTTTATATGATTTATAATCGATTTATTTACTTTCAATACTAATAAAAAGTAAAACCGATTATGATTTGGAAAATATCAAACTAATATTTCATCATTAATCAAATAAAAACAAATAAAATGTTAACCTACATAACTGAGATATGTTTTTTATTTACAGCTTAATGTATTAAAAAAAAATTTAATGTTTAATTTACTAAAATTTCAATTTAAAATTAGTTTATTAAAACCCACAAGACTAATATCGATCAAATATTTTAATCTCTCTACGTCTTCTTAATACAAGATGCAAAATTTTTATAAACAACTTAATATTTCTTTAAATGTAATATATAATTAACATTTCTTTATGTATAAATGACTCTCTTAGTAGGGCCTACGTGTTTAAATAATGTAATCCAGTGGAATACATAGTTAAGAGCGTTCATAGCATGCCAACCAACTCTGTGATAGTCGGCTAGTAATCGTAGGTTTGCACCAACACTATTGCACTTGGATCATTTCTGATTAAACATTAAAGAAACAAATATTTAGATAAACGTTCCTAATACAGAACATAGGGGAAATATTGAATGATATTTGGATAGAAACTGCGTTGAAAAGGCCAGTTTTTGACCATTTTAGAATTTCTTCACAAATAAGCATTGTGCACCAAAAAAAAATCATTCTGTCATAATAGGGACATATTGTAGTGATTAACAAGAAACTTTGTCCCTTTGTCCCCCAACTCACCACGAACATTTTCGAGTAATCATTCAAATACGAATGCAGTGCACACGTTTCTGGCATATCTTGGTCTTTTCTTTTACCTTTAACTCCCATAATACCTCGCGCGAGCCGGGAGCTGAGTTGGGCCTGCTATGATGAACGCTCTTAATAACTCTTTCACCATATCGAATAGACTTCCAGGCTACTCGCATCTTTAGGCTAATGGTGTAAGGCTTAGAAAGGGTTAATTTATATAAAATAGACCCCCATTTACTTGGAAGCAGAGTGGGAATATATTTTAGTTATACCCCTAAAAGAACTTATAGACACTAGAACTAGGGTGGGTTTGTATTATGAGTGTTGTCTTTGACTAAAGTGGATTTCAATTGGTGTGCCACTCACTTCAGTGGCCGAACGGTCTATGGCGTAACTCTTCATGCTATACTGGCCTTCTGATGACTGGGAGCTCGATATTTGAACCAGGTCGGTTCTACTGAAGGTAGTTTTTCCTAAATGGTTTCCCATTCTCCTTCCAAGCAAAAGTGAACATATTTCCTCTGAAATGCTTCATTCTTAATCTCTAACCCATTAGAGTAATTATCATAATATATGTGAATAAAGTGAACAAGTCGTAAGACGTGGTGATAAATAAAAGGGTTTATGATTTTGTTTAAGTATAAAAGGTTGATGATCTGCATCGGTCTAGTCGAGACATAGCCAATCACTGCAATCGTTCTAGTCGAGACATAGCCAATCACTGCCATCGTTCTAGTCGAGACATAGCCAATCACTGCCATCAGTCTAGTCAAGACATAGCCAATCACTGCAATCGTTCTAGTCAAGACATAGCCAATCACTGCCATCGTTCTAGTCGAGACATAGCCAATCACTGCCATCGTTCTAGTCGAGACAGCCAATCACTGCCAACGTTCTAGTCAAGACATAGCCAATCACTGCCATTAGTCTAGTCGAAACATAGCCAATCACTGCAATCGTTCTAGTCAAGACATAGCCAATCACTGCCATCGTTCTAGTCGAGACATACCCAATCACTGCCATCAGTCTAGTCAAGACAAGACATAGCCAATCACTGCCCTCGTTCTAGTCGAGACATAGCCAATCACTGCCCTTGGTATAGTCGAGACATAGCCAATCCCCGCCAATGGTCTATTGACATAGAATAATAATTTATTTTATGTTATCAACAAGTGCACTCCGTAATCCTGTGCGTCTTTATATTGTTTTGATGTACGATCGTATATTTGACGGAGCCTCATTTTCAAACGAAATTTTTTCTTCTCAGATATATTCAAAATAGATTTTATTAAAATTAACCAAATAACAATTTCATAAATATGTTCATACCTTTATATAACTACAAATTAGATTTTTCAAGATCAATAATTAGTTGAGATAATTATCAGAGTTATGTAAGATGATAAAGTTTTATGCAATATAAATTGAATAATAATCATTTTGTTTAATTAAATTTGATTAATCTTTATATATACAAATTTAAAACCAATATATCAATAGTTTTAATTATATAGAACATAGAACATATATATGTTTTAAAGTCATAGTACCTGCTCAACTTTCAACCCGCACACAATTTATACTATTATTAATTAAATAAGAACATTTATAAAATATATTTGTACAACTTAATGAAAAAAATAGATATATTATACGCACATTGCGTCTTAAAACCCTAAGGGATATTTAACCATCCACATGGTACAGTGGTCAGTGGACCTGGATACGAGCCTAGGTGTCACGGGTTTGATTCCCGGCAGGTACTAGTGGTATAAGTATGGACAACGGTACATTAGTACTGGCTAATATTCCACTGCTGGGCTACAGACACGCATGTATTAATAGGGTATATTTATTTGACTAACTAATAGGGCATAGAAAGGTAAGGTCCAAAATAAATATACCCGCAGTCACATGGAGTGATAGTGGCCATATAATAAGGAAAAAAACCCAACATAGAACACTCAGACGAGATTCAAACCCCGACCTCTAAGGAATCGTAAAACCCTTTAAGACGAGACTGGTTGTATTATACGATCGGGATAGAACTTCTATAAATATTAACCACTCGCCTAACTATTCTGTAATTTTATGTAAACATCATTAAGAATATTGTGATTATTATACAGCCATGTGGAACCACCCCTTCATTATTTGTTTATACAACGAAATACATGTGTTATCACAACGTTTCTTCTTATTTAGATCAATCGTCCACCCTAGCTATGATATAGATATATGTTTAGTATGCAATGTATTTAAATAAACTGGATCAAAACACAAAATGGACACGGCAGGTCTGCACAAGTGGAGCTCCGTTAAAAAGAACCCAAGTGTAAATTAAAAGTACACATTGAATAGAAACATTAATTTCATCTGGTATAATTAATGAGGTTAAAAATCTCCAAGAGTTAAAAAACATTTTTCTATGCATAAAACTAATTAAAATAATCATTTTGAAAAAGTTTACATCGTATTAAGTGGTGTAACACGAACATTAATTATAAAAACTTGTCTGCTCACTTATAGCTCAAGCTGATTAAATATATTCTTGGGGTTTGTAATCATTACCTTTACTCATACCTTGGCTCAGCTTGTAGAACGTCTACCTTGACTCAGCCGGTAGAACGTCTACCTTGGCTCAGCCGGTAGAACGTGTACCTTGGCTCAGCCGGTAGAACGTCTACCTTGGCTCAGCCGGTAGAACGTCTACCTTGGCTCAGCCGGTAGAACGTGTACCTTGGCTCAGCTTGTAGAACGTCTACCTTGGCTCAGCCGGTAGAACGTCTACCTCGGCTCAGCTGGTAGAACGTCTACCTGGGCTCAGCCGGTAGAACGTGTACCTTGGCTCAGCCGGTAGAACGTGTACCTTGGCTCAGCTTGTAGAACGTGTACCTTGGCTCAGCCAGTAGAACGTCTACCTGGGCTCAGCCGGTAGAACGTCTACCTTGGCTCAGCCGGTAGAACGTCTACCTGGGCTCAGCTGGTAGAACGTGTACCTTGGCTCAGCTTGTAGAACGTGTAAAGTAGGACCGTGGGACTGTGTTATGTATGTTCTAGAGTTAAGTTGGTTTGTAATTCATAAGCTGCGACATTCAGTAGGTTCAGAAAGTGGACGTTAAATAACCCAAACTAATATATTTATTTAGTTCCTCCAATCTTCTAGCCTTCATTTGTAATAATAGACGTAATATATTTTGTTTCTGGTAAAATCGGAAAAGCAAAGTTTATGTTGAAAAGACCCCACTTTATTCTTTCCCCCAAAATAATAAGCGTTTTATCGCGTACTGGCTTCCGACTTTCCATTCATCTTCAACGGTACAGTTTCCTCAATTACCTGGATCGTATTTCCTTACTCATATCAGCAGAGATACATATATACGACAGACAGACAGACAGACAGACAGACGACATTAAAAAGATAGCTTGTTGGGGCTCATGAGACGTCCACATCCAACTAAATCTAGAATTATAATGCTTTTAACGATCACAATACTTCCTCTTTCCTCGGGGTCACGAGAAAATAGACATACTATCTATGAAAATATATTTATTTATTTGAGGTGTATATCGTTCTTTTTTTGAATGGACTAATTATATCAGCACACGACTTATAAACCAACTTAAATCTAGAACAGACACAACTTACAGCCCCCAGTCTTTAATGAATGAGCTGTGAAAGGGGAATCCCACATTTCAACAATGACACAAGATTTGGCCATGTCGTGAATTGAACCCGGGATCCTTAGCTCAATAGACATACAGGCTATCGAGTGAGCTATCCTGTAGGACTATTTACAAATGTTAATAGGGACCTAGATTGTTACCACCTCTATTTATTGAAATTTGTTCTTCAGAATAATAGATGTCCAGTTTTTGGAACAGTTTAAAAACGCTTTTGGGATTGGGTGTTGGTAATTGTAGGGGTTGGGGTTGGGGTGTAGCGCTCACAGTGGCTGAAGGGCCATTTATCAACTTAATTGACCTCACGCCCACACAAAATGACACCAACATTGTGTTTTAATGATCGTTTTACCACGAGGTCGATGTGAGGAGTTCAAATAACTTGGTCATATGTTTAACTTTAAATTGCTAAAACTAATTTTACATTTTAAATTTGTGTACCAACTTGTTGAATAGTGTTTCAGTCTGAAGTGTTTTATAAAAAGAGGTTGACGCCTTAATCTGCGTGACCACTGATAAGTGTATTGAATGTGACTTGGCTAGCTTTGTATGTTATTGGAGTAATGTAAGCAAAAATATTAAACTAATTACTCCATCATAGCATTATAGTAGCAAACATAATAACATCCTGAACGTCCATTACCATCATTGGCTAATACAACCAAATACCAGTGACACTCATGTTACCAGTGACACTCATGTTACCAGTGACACTCATGTTACCAGTGACACTCATGTTACCAGTTACATTCATGTTACCAGGGACACTCATGCTATCAGTGACATTCATGCTACCAGTGACACTCATGTTACCAGTGACACTCATGTTACCGGGGACACTCATGCTATCAGTGACACTCATGCTACCAGTGACACTCATGTTACCAGTGACACTCATGTTACCAGTGACACTCATGCTACCAGTGACACGTGAACCAAACTTTGAGTTTGACTCTTAGCACTATAATTAAGAGTAATTTACCAAAATTTCTTTTTTTAAACCACATGTTACTATCTACTAATTAGGCTAATGAGCTAGGTATGAAGATCGGTTGAATTGTAGAGGAAGTGTACCGGAATTTGCATAGAGGGAGAATGGAGAATCGTTTAATAGAAACCACCCTTAGTACACCCGACTGGCACTCAAACCCCTATATCCCTGTCATCGGAAATATAGTCCATTGCGAGACTGACGCCTTAGACCTGCAACTAACTGATTTCCCAATATTTATATAACGATTTTGTTTCAAATATAAATGTTGGAACTATTTGACAAACAACAGTTTATAGTAATTGTTATCCTTGATGCTGACCCTTATTGAGAATATGAAATAGTTTAATAACTGCCCTAACTATATGCTTCCAAATATATAGCTGGGATAATCTGGGGACAGGTAAATAACAATATAGTTTTATTTTTACGAACATAAATATTTTGAAGATAGTCTACTTATTTGAGAAAGATTTTGTTTTTTTAATAGAAGTGTAAAGTTTTTAAAATGAGTAGCCCCTGCTCAGGAACTGTACCATGTAAATGTTAGCGCGGTTCATTCTTTACGGATGGAGAATGTCACAAACTGTCGTTTATTGACAGTTTTTAAAGCACGATTATTAATTCAAGTAGTTGAAGTAGAGAGACAATGTGAGCCTCGCTTACCATAACTGACGAGAGCTTTCATCCATATAACTGTAGGGTAGCCCGTGAACAAGGGAAGCGGGGTTATACTGGCCGGGATATTTCCTCACAAATGAATGTTATACTTTATTTATACACGTTTGACGTCAAACACTCTATGACGTAAAGGATTAACTCCAGCTACGGCTCCAGACTGTATTGACGTCATTGTACATTCTATGTATCTGTTAATAATCGTGGATAGGTGTCTCTTGAATCGTTTCTATTAAGCTCGATTCACACACTCGTTGAGAATACAGAACATGATTTCTCTGAGTGATGCAGTAGTTCACACTCTGTATGTTGACCCATATCTCCGAGTCGTGGCACAATCCAATACAGCGATACAAGAACATAATCTCTCTGAGTGATGCAGTAGTTCACACTCTGTATGTTGACGCATAGCTCCGAGTCGTGGCACAATCCAATACAGCGATACACACGCTTTCCATTAACGTGCTTTTAAAAATCTCCTCACAACAGACAATGAAGCTGTCTGCTTGCTTCAAACTGTACAGCGCATGCGCATTGATGTGAGATGGTTGGTTCTGAGATTTGATTGGCTCTCCTGTATTGAACAGCTAGGGCAGAGCGGACACATTAGAGACGAGTTGAACTTTAGTGGAACAGGAGATCTTGTGATTGGTTTAGAGATCGTCAATTGGCCATGTTTATGTTCTGCGCTTGTTTTTTGGCGAATGTGTAAATCCCCAGTAATAGTAAAACACTTTGTTGCAACGGTATAAACTACGGCTGCCATTTATTTAACTAAATTGGACATAGGATTGTTTTAGCACCGCGTATTACTTACTACTCATTCGAGTTATTCACCTATATATTAGTTACATTAATGTGTTAGGGGTGAATAAGGTTGAATTAAGAGGAAGTGTATCCGTATTTTCGTGGAGGGAAAGTGGAAAAACATTTAGGAAACACCACACTCAATACACCATACCGGGATTTGAAGCCCAGCCCCCCTCTAATCAGCAATCAGGATAGTGACACCTTGAGCCTTTCAGCCACCGAAGCAGGCGACAGCTACTAAATAAATCCTGAAAATGTAGCACATTGCTTTACATTATTAAATAATTTTTTTACGTATTTTATCTTAAATAAAACCTTGAAATTTCTACACAGGAATGGTAATTGCTTATTTGGTATTTTATAATACTGGTAGTGAAGGAAGGTCGACTCATGTATCGATAATAAACTAAATGAATCAACTTTATAATCATTGTTCAATTTTTTATTTGTTGAAAAATGAAATATTAAAAAATTATACATTCTATTTTTTTTTTATATTGGTAATATAAGTATTGGAAATGTATTTAAATCTATTTTGAGAATAAGATGTTCCAACAAAAACTGTAGGATATTATGTGGGTTTGTATAGTTGTACCCCTGCATACGTTCCTGGTTTTATAATTTCATATGTTAAAATAGTAGAAGTGGTTTTAATGTTCCTCTTCTCACAACATTCTATGAAGAAAAATGTTTACACTGATTAAAAAGAATAGTTTAAATATCATAGTAAGAGTAAATTATTTTTAAATAACATTCAAACTGTGATAGGAAAAATAAGTCGTCTTGTGATTTCTGATATGTCTTATGAATGGTAATTCTTTTGTATACTATAGAAATATTTCAAAATTATAATATGTAAATAAGATAGGTAAATAAGTGTCCACTGCCTATTGTTCTTACTCATGTTAAGGGCCCTGAAGGCTGGGAATGCTCTTAACATATATGTATTGCATGATGTGTTTTGAAATAGCAAGGGGCTTCAACAATCGTATTGTTTAAATGTTTTTATTTTTCTTTGTGAGCTCTACCAAGATGGACAGATATGACACTCCAATAGACCTACACACATACACTCATGCAGAGCACAGTATTTAATAATATAACTAGGCTTTCATACGAATGTTGTGTTACGAATAATAATACCAGGAAATATGTTTGGTAAAGTTTGTAGCGCTCTCTATCAAATCCTAAAGTATAACTTGACAGAAAGGTAATGTTCCTGGCTTTAATCTGTGAGTGAAGTTTTATCTCAACCTACTGTTCTCTAGTTGAATTTTACACAAAGAGCTGTAAAGTTCTTTATCCAAGTAAATGCTTGTAGATTCTATGTTATTCACTTTCCGGATACCCTTTCTTGAGATGTTGGTACAATATAATTAGCTAACTGCCGGCGAACAGAGTTGCCCGGGGGAAATTAGTGATATCGACCAATAGTAATTAAAATACCAAAGGTCAGATGGGGACAAATCATAAATACATATGATTTGAGAAAGATATATAGAAGAACTGTAATGCAAGATAAATTGACCAGAAAACATAGAAATTGAAGCAGAATAAGAAGTAGAGGAAGTTAAAAAGGACCCAGAATTTTAAAGAGTGAAGTGGAGAGAGCCATAGAGGACATGCGATGAGGTAAAGCTACTGGAGATGACGACATGCCAGGTGACCTTCTGAAGGAACTGGGAAACAACAAACTGACAAAACTTATAAATAAGATCTACGAAACAGGAGAGTGGCCCAAGGAAATCCTAGACGTAACCATGGTGGCTCTAAGAAGAAGAAACAAGCCTATAAATACAGTGACCACAGGACCATCAGCCTCATATTTCATGTGAGGAAGATCGTGGCAAGAACACTCAACAGGCGAAAATATAACAGAAAATAGAAAGTGTGATGTAAAAAGACCAATTTGGATTTAGAAAAGGAAAGGAACCGGAAATGCCATCTATATGCTGAGAATAATTTCAGAGAGCGTTCTGAAAGTCAAGAAAGAAGTCTACATGGGTTTTATCGACTGGCAAAAGGCACTATCTATAGTGAAATTGAAGGAACTAATGTAAATACTCAGGAATAACAGCATCGACTGGAGGAACAGAAATCTGATTGCAAACTTATACCTGGGACAGCGAGGGAAGGTGAGGCGAAATGATGGAGAGACCAACAGCGTGGAGATGGGAAGAATAAGACAAGGATGTTGTTGGTCACCCAGTCTGTTCAACCTGGATGGTGAGTGCTTGGCCAGGGAAGCCCTAGAGGGAAGTAGTTATCTCAGGATAGGAGGAGGCATCATCAACACAATAAAATACGGAGATAGCCTAGCATTGTTGATAAAAAATAAAGAAGAGTTGCAGAAAATGATGGACCAGCTGGTGGAGATAGGGAGATGACATGGCATGGAGATCAACATTGAGACGTCGAAAGGGATGGTGGTTTCAAAAAATGAAGAGCCACTGAAAATCAAAACTGGAAACCAGGAGTTGGAAAATAGAGCAATTAAAGTACCTGGGAAATCTGCTGACAAAGGATGCCAACTGCACAAAGTAAATTAGGTCTAGGATCACCATGACCAAGGAGGCTTTCAACAAGAAGAGGCCAGATAGTTGAGTTTGTAACTGAGGAAGAAACTGATGGAATGCTACATTTGGAGCATCGTACTGTATGTTGAAGAAACTTGGATGCTTAGGAAGATAGTAAAGAAATAATTGGAAATCTATGAAATGTGATGCTGGAGAAGACTTGAGAAAATCAGGTGGACGTAGAGGATGATAAAGAAGAAGAGTGGATTAGAAGAGAACAATTTTAGATGACATTTTTCTGTGAAAATAAAACTGGATTGGGCATATCCTTAGGAAGAACTCTTTTCTGCACGACGTAATAGAAAGATAGGCTGAGGGAAAGCGGAGCTCAGGAAAAAGGAGGATTCAAATTTTAGATGACTTGAAGGAAAGAAGAACATTCTGGGAGCTGAACGAGGAGGCAGAGGACAGGATGCATTTGGTGGTCTAAGCTAACTGACAAAAAGAATGGACTTGTCGTGAGAAAGACCCCCTATTAATAATAATAATAATAATAATAATAATAATAATACAATTTGTTGATTTCAACAGGAGACGTTTGATCCTTGTTGATATTTGGACTAAAGTTAGTTTCAAGCTCATAGTCTATGTTGCAGGGGATGAGGAGTTTGGGGTTTAAATACAAAGTGACTGTACCTGAAGGTTTTTCTATTATCTGCCCACTAAAATGCTTGTATATTTATTCTAAATCCTACTCACTTTATTCTTAGCTAGTTAGTGTAATTAAATGTGTATCACCAAGATGGTTATGAAGATGCAGAGGAAACAAATAAGTTATTAATTTATGAAAAACTTAAGTGCGATCAATATATTCCATTGTAAAAATAGCAAACATACAAATTATGGAAGATAGGAGCTCAGCAAAGTTGAAATAAACCATAATAATTTAACTACCATACACGAACATAGGAAAACTATTTACTCTGGAAATATTAAAAAGTGCCTTTGCTATCTCACAGTAAACATTGGAGGACTCACCAAACGAATCGATTTAGACACCCGGTCGCATGAAAAAAAGATTGAAAAGGGCTAATGGAATGTCCATCCATCCAACCATCGAGCGAGCCACAAAGGCGAATGGAGTGAGGTCGAGAATGTGTGTTCTTGCTTTCATAAAGAAGAGCCTACATTTCCAAGAGCAATGGTTGTAGAAATGGGTAGGGATTACATACAACGGCCTTATCTAAATACTCTATCATTGAACTTTAAGCGGAATACCAGTTTTAGTAGAGCATTGATACAAGGCCAACCAAGCACCAACTTTATCATTATAGATTTGATCAATATTTCCAACCAACAATCATTGATTCACCAATAGTAAATATATTTTTCAAATTGGTTGAAGGATATTTTATAAAACGAGTCAACTTAATTTGATTATTTATTTTAATTATTTAAGATACTAAATAGCATGAAAAAAAATAGCAAAACAGAGAGAAATAATTTTAAATTAATTAAAATTGGATCGTCAATTATTTTATACTTTACTGTTTCATATTAAAGAACAATTTATTTGATTGGCTTCCTTTGGATTCAATTCCTACTTTCTCGTGACCCCTCGTAGAGATAAAGTATTGTGATTGTTCAATTTGAGATTTTGCTGGATATCGGACATCTGAACTCCGAAAAAATAGTGCATTACATTTTGTTTGATCATACATTTTTTGAAATAGTTCAAATTTGCTATTCAAACTAATTCGATTAAATGAATGTAACTAACAATAATATGAACTCAATAGGATCGCGATCAAAAATGTTTGAGAAACACTGTCATGGGGTAAGGTTGAAGCGTAAAGCAGCAGGAAGACGACAAATACAACTGACGGAAGACCTCCAGAAAATAAACAAGGTGAAGTTCTAGAATCTAAAAGAATAAACTGCAGAATGTAAATGTTAGAAGAATCAATTTGAACAAGACATCGGACCTATTGGAATACAAAACACCTAATAATGGTACAGACATGCAACAGAACATTGTAACGTAACAAAGGCGCGTCCCACGAGTTGTCGGTATTTTGGCGTCACATCAAAGAAATGCTACGTTCCCGTATTACACCACTTGTTGCATGTCTGGACTTTAGATCTTCGCTACTGAAAGAATCACAAGTTGCTAGAAACTAACTGTAACTGCTAATCGTTCTTGTGAGGTAATAGCACTTCTCCAATTTGTATCTTTCCCTTCTATTTTGGGACCCTTAAATTAATTAAACACGCAACACCTGTAGGAGACATTCTTGTAACATTTTTGTATAGGTCTTTAACTCCTTGAAATTTTGAATACAAAATTAAGTGATGCAGTTCTACTTGTTTACATTTGCGTCTTCCTCCATCGTATTTGCCTACGTCCTTTTATTTTCACTAAATAGGAAATAAGTTTATAGGCTGCTGCAGCAACAGCAACGATCATCTCGCGTGTTGAGCAACACACAGCAATATGTTTGTGCGAATGATACGTGGCGATGTTACGATGGTTTATTGCAGGTGTATACGCACCTTAACTTGCACATTATCAAACAAATAAGTATATCAGGACATTACTTAAAAATTAAATGGATTCTATAACTGGCTCAATACTTAGTCCCATAGTCATCATTTCATCTTTGTGAAAGAGGAGTCTTGCCACGAATAAAACCCAGGACCCTTAGCTTAATAGGTGTATGCGCTATCGATCGAGGTAAAATAAAACAAATTTAGATAGATACAAACTTTAACAAATATTCATTATATGTTTTAAAAGATAAACAAGGATTAAATCAATGTTATTTTATAATCTAGAATAACTTTTATGTATAAATACAAGTAATAAGCCAAGTTTTCTTATAGTGCTTTATTTTAATCAAGTTTAGTCCAAAATTAATGAAGTTTTCTTTAAAAATTACATAAACGAGCTTTTTGCTATGCCAAAAGGAAAGATGGCGTAAAGCAGTTTTATAGCTAACGCTGAAAATAAAGTTTAATTTGGACTGAGTCATAGGTGACTCCATTTCAAGGTAATTTGACTGGTTGTATAGAAATTAATAAAATAATTTATTTCGCTTCTGAGCGTGTTTGACTTTCTGAAATCAATAAACCTTTACTAGACAACCAATAATAATGTTGGCCAATAACTATCTTGTTGATACAGCTCTGTGAACATTCTACACTAGAACACTGTGTACGTCATCAATAATTCATCTAACGTATGAAGCTTGTGTTTTCCTAAGCTAGCATTGATCAGAGTAAATGTTGTACCATAGCTTGACATATTTCAACGATGTTTATTTTAAAACAATGTTTCAATCCATTGGCTATCCTAAAGCCATCAACATGCTGTTTTTCAATGACAAAAGATGTAGTGATTCTAACAAATTTACCAACATAATAAAGTAGTTTCAACTTATCCTTGATATTATAGTCATCACATTAATACTTCAATTAAATCAATCACATAATTATAATAATATAAACTGTGAATGTGGGTTCGTTTCAAAAGAAAATTTAAAAATTACGTATTTAGCATTCAAATGACATTCCGCCGAATTACTGTGATTTAATTACTGTAACAGTAAAACAATTTATTCTCACTAAAAAACTTTAGCCTCTAACTAATACGAATAAAACTATAAAATTTATAATGTCAAATTACTATAATACATTGCAAGTAGATCAGCTAGGATCATCTATAATTACAATTCTAATTAACTATTCACAATAAATTGTACCAACAATTTAGGCATATATGTACTTTTAACCTCAACGTGTATAATTTGCTTGTGAATGGGATATTGGGGTTAGATCCCAGTTGGTTACATTGGGTATAATTTCCTTAAATGTTTATCCACCCCCACCCCCACATTTGATTGTGGGTATATTTAATTCCAAATCTACCCTCTGCTCATTTATACTCAACAAATGTAAATATGTTGATAGTCTGAGTAGTTTTTAGGATAAGATTCATCATTTCATATATATATATAAAATAAAAAAATATATATATAAAAATATATATATAATACTAGTGTAGGTACCTGACAGAAATATTTTTACTTAAATGATTGTACCTTCCCGTGTATAGTAACTTTAAATTTAGTGTATTTAAGCCCTACGTTGCCTGTGTGCATTTTGATTTCGACACGGTTTTAATTATTAAAATAATATAATCAAAGCATTTAAAATTCCAACCTCGAGAGGTGCACACGTTCTTGCAGAGGGCTACTAATTTTTAGAACTCAAGACTTCTACGTGCGGTAGAACTCACGTAGTGCTCACGACAGACAAACAGGCTTATCATTTTATTAATATAGATGGTGTAATATCATTTTGTAATAAATGTAAGATGATATTTGAACCACCAACTATGGTCAGTATATCTGGTTTAAATAGATGTGAACTCTTTTATCCGAAGTATTGTTACCTATTATGTATCAGCACTCCTTGTACCATGCAAGGTATCATCAGTCCTAGCTCGACGAATTCCACTAAGAGCCTATTTTATAAGTTATCTCATATTGGAAATACTCGAGTTAAGTTGCTGCCTTTCAGGGTACACAAGGAGCACATACAAACGAATTTAATTACTATTTTAATACTACGTCTCTACGTGCTTGTAGTTATTTAAATTTCATCAAAACTGGTCAAATAATACTGTTTGTCTGATTGAAAGAGGAAAGGGTAAGAATTTACTCTCAATTTAATATTTCCGAATAGAGTTTTGGGTTTATTAAAAGGTTATTACATAATATATTTTTATCAATATTCTGCCTCCATTTCAGACAATTTATTTTATCATGTCTTTCGCCTGTTTCGATGAACGTTGGATTTTATGTTATAGCATGTTGAAACATTGGTACTAATTTGTAATTATTTTAAAACTATGTTAATGCCCTTTTTTATGTCAATAATTTTCGTGGGGTATAAAAGAAATATATATATTTAATATTCAAAGTGAGGTGTTACAATGTCTTAGCCATTATTTTCATGAGTATGAGGAAGGCCAAACTAAATACATGTGTGTCATTCTATTGAACTGCAAGTACTTGCTCCAAAATATACCATTTGAATCAAACAAATGAACTGTAACAATGTAACACTATTGTGTGAGCTGTGTCAAGCTATACATTCATGATTAATACAAGAAAAATGTTTTTCAAAAGTTGAAAACCTATTATAAATAATTTTATTTTTTTAAATAATGAATCTTTAGGTCAATGGTCTTGTTTTCAAAGAATACAAAGTATATTGTAAAACAAAAAGAAATATCAAAATTTGAACATAAATACACAGTTTATGTTCCTGAATAGTAGAAAAAAGATTATTATAGTACGTAAATTGGTATGTTTGGGGGTACCTTGAGGTTCTGTAAAGCCTATTGGAAGCTATTCATATCTAAATAAATAGCGTCAATTGTGTTTATTTAATTGATTAACACTGTGGATCATATTTGGTGTGTACAATGTGGTTTCATGCCAGGTAGAGGTTGCATGGACCAGATATTTGCATTGCAACAAGTGTTTGAGAAATGTATGGTAGTAAGGAAGAAAGTTTATATTGATCTGGAGAAAGCATACGATCAGGTGAATGGAGTATGTTATGGAATGTTCTTAGAGAGTATGTATGGTGTGGATACATGGTTAGTAAATGCAATCATGGCGGTGTATGATGGAAGTAAAGTGTGAGTTAGAGTGGATGGAGCTTTGAGCAATGGTTCGACATTGAACAGAGTAAGACTAGGTTGTGTTATGTCTCCATGGTTCGACATTGAACAGAGTAAGACTAGGTTGTGTTATGTCTCCATGGTTCGACATTGAACAGAGTAAGACTAGGTTGTGTTATGTCTCCATGGTTCGACATTGAACAGAGTAAGACTAGGTTGTGTTATGTCTCCATGGTTCGACATTGAACAGAGTAAGACTAG
>CABFWB010004141.1:43567-64995 GCA_902151455.1 Timema bartmani
CGTCTTCAACTAATTGTGTGTAACACAGGCAGTGGTCAACACAACTTCCCGTGCTGACAGATGACGGTCACAACTCGACACACCAGCGCACGTCTTCAACTAATTGTGTGTAACACAGGCAGTGGTCAACACAACTTCCCGTGCTGACAGATGACGGTCACAACTCGACACACCAGCGCACGTCTTCAACTAATTGTGTGTAACACAGGCAGTGGTCAACACAACTTCCCGTGCTGACAGATGACGGTCACAACTCGACACACCAGCGCACGTATGTATGTATTAACACGTGAAATGGTTTCAAACCCTGTTTAGGTTACACACGCCCTCATTTGTGAACACTTATTTCTAGTTATTCAAGAGGTTTATATTTACTTAATTCATTAGTCTAGACAATTTTTTTAAAAATATATTATTGAAGTTTAAAACCATTTACATAAATAAGGAAATAGGAGTCTTAATCTAGTAAAAATAATGCTTTAGGTAATATTCTAAGTGTAAACCTACAAAATACATTCACATATATTATCTAAATTAAAACTGATTTGAAGCTTAGGCATAAAAAGAGAGAGAAAAGTGAATTAGAATTCTAAATTTATACTGGTATAAAAATATACAACATACTATCATGAATAACAATTTAATCAAATTAATTGTAAACCAATTTTTATTTTTTTAAATATCACCATTAATATATTATTTGTATGCACTTCTGATAGATCGTCACTCTAAGATACGGATACTAAATTTAAAACAACCTAGTTAGTATTTGTACAGTTTGTAAGAATTGCAATCCAAATTTAATGTTCTTGAATTTGTAAACTATTCATTTTGTTCCAAATAAAACATTTAACATTTATACGCTTATTTAAATTTTCTGACTTATTTATATCCTCAAACATGATTGAAATGGAAATATTTGATTTAAATATTGGGGAGCTGTAAGATCCAAAAGCAAATAGGCTATGACGTATCATAGTGTGTTCTTTAATATGTTTTTATTTTTTATTAATATACAAAATTAATATATATTTTTAAGGTAAGGAAGTATAAACCCAGACAAACTGACATTGTTGTCCCATTAGCTCTTTCTCCAATTTAAAAACATAAAGAAACTATAACACAAACTATAACGTTGAAATATAACAGGGTAATAGCTTGCTCAAATATTTGTGTGTATTTTCCCATAGCTAGCCAAATAATTACCCCTTAAATCAAACAATTTACATGAATATCGCAAAAGTGTTTGTCAGGTGAAACAGATTGAAAAAAGACATAACGACTGAATAAACAAGGGTGTCATAGATTTATGGCCGTGTAAGAAGACAATCATGTTTGGAGGGGCGCAAGAAAATATTAATGGAGAAAATCTGAAGGGTAATATACACGTCGTATCGATTGATGAAAGGGATTTGGGGGTAAAAATAGGGATTCAGAGCAGATGTAAATATAGGGTTGGGAGACCATTCTAAACCAAGTCTAAAAATAGGTGTGTGTTCATAAGGGTGCTTTCAGAACCACATTTGTTTGGAAAAGTTAGAGAGAGAAAAAAATGGCTCTAAGGGTAAACAAAATTCTGTATTTTTGCTTTACACATTTCTGCCATGTAAACAAGATCCTGTTTGTTTGGTTTTGTTTATTTGCCAGAATAAGGGGTAAGGGATGTGGTTTTCACAAGAAGAAGAGATAAAAGGAAAATATAAAAAACAAATTTCAAAACAGAAATATAGGACTTTGAGTTTGCATAAAATATCAAGATTTGTTTTGAGTTTTAAGTCCAGGAACATCGTATGGCCCACACAAAGTATCATGTTCCCTAGGTCAAGATCAACCTTCTACACTGTAGGGTCTTATTGTAGTCACTCCTGAACACAGCCCAATTGTTAAACATAGCAGATAAAACACGCGTTCAACTGTTCAGTATTGTTTATTGATGAACAGCCAAACCGTTTACATAATCACTAAAACAGGACAGATAAATATTTAAATATCAAGCGAAATAGGATTGCTGAGTTGAATGTCCACTATTACAACGAAAATATCAACAAATTACCATACGTCAAATATATTAATGAAAATGACACAACAATAATATGAAGCACACTAATTACACTCGTAATCCATGGTGACACCATCAAAAAACAATAAAGAAAGTAGTGTATCAACCAAATAAAGGTTATAGGCTAACCGAGGTGTCAGTTACAATAACCACTGATTTGTTCAGTTACTAGTGTACGTCTGAACGTGGCTTTATGAACGTTACTCTATTGTACGAATAGTAACATAATCCTATTTTATATTTTAACTCTCACTCTAAGCTAATTATGGTGAATTTCTTCAGATATACTATTCCCAACCTACTGTTCATAACATTTAGGATAAATATAACAATATCTGTTATATAATGGAGCCCCTATTTTTATTAATAATACGTTAAGGCTATATTAAAAAATATATAAAATAACTTTTTATCTAAATTATTTAACTTATTAAATAGTAATTTTTAACACTACAGTATGGATTTAAATTGGGTGTGTATGTATTATATATTTGTAGAGGAACACTTTTATAAAAGAGAATATAAAAGTATTTGACATAAACAGTTATTTCGCTTTTTATCGAATTTGTTCTCCATGGTTTTAGGTTCATTTTAAAATATCTATTGTAAAAGCAAATTCATATCAGCATTTAATAAGGATTATAAAGTGTAATATAAACTGACAGAAGAATGTATCTCTACAAACTAAACATTTCTACAGTTCATAAGGCACTTCATATTGTAGGAATACAGTTTGTGTTTGAGGATATATCCTTTATAGACTATGGAAATACATAATCTACGGAATATGAGAAATGGCCTCACCGAACCTTTAAAAAGGCCACATTTGTCCTAAATACTGCAGGTTCCCCACCCCTGTCCTAAACAAACTCTCTATAAATATGAACATTCACGGTCTTCACATGATTAGTGTTTCTATCCTTGTCTAACTTCCTGTCTGATCCATATGCAGCTATACAAACCAATTGGGTAGAGATGTATCAGGTTAAGTTTAAAGGAAATGTAAAGGGTTGGAGGGCATGCTAACCCAAATCCATCCCTATTCTCCCGACCACTATATGTAAGGGGAGAGGGAATGCTACCCCAGAACTACCCTCAGTTCTCCCGACCACTATATGTAAGGGGAGAGGGAATGCTACCCCAGAACTACCCTCAGTTCCCCCGACCACTATATGTAGCTCACAGCTAGCAGAAGGTTCTTATTGCAAACATTGGTTAAAAGTCACTAAGTTTTACCTGTGTACAATTAATACTATATTTATACTATATTTATACTATAGTTATACTCTATTTTCAAGCAAGAAGACTATCAGCCGCTTCTAATAATATTTAGCTTATTGAAAGAACAAACTTTGTCTCATGTCTACATTACATAGTTAAAAGCAACTCAGCTTCATGCATCTACTAATATAATGGGATTAGAACAATTTAACGCAACTTATAATAATGACGCTAACCTCCTAGCTCATTTCCACCACCCCTTGGTAGCTCATAGCTCCCAATCACTAGTAAATATTGATTTAGCTCATCCACCCTTATTGGTTACACTAGATGTACCCATTGTAACTAAACATAATACTACCCCATAACATATATTGATTATGTACGTGGTGATTACTTCAATCTTTACAATGACCTGGCCACTGATGATTGTTCTTGTGTTTATTCAACGACTGATGTTAATCTGGCCGCAGTTCATTTCACCAAATTAGTCCAAAGGAAAATAAAAATGCATATTCCTCAAATTACTATTCAAAATTCCTCCAAATATCCGAATTGGTTTTCTTCTACGCTTAAATACTATATTAGAAAAAAAAATCAAAAAGCTTATACAAACAAATAATTGTGAATTCTATTCACGTTTTTCACACCTTGGTAAATTAGTTAAAACAAATTTGACTATAGATAGAGCCATTTGGATGAGCTCGATAGAAAATAGTATCAAAAGCAAACCCAATGGCAAGATTTTATTAGATCCTTTATTAATTGCTGATGAGTTTGGGGCCTACTTTCATTCCGTGTATAATTCGGCCTTACTTCCACCCCCAACCGTTATTGAAACCAGCGTGTCCTTGTATGGATGTTGCTAGTGCTATAAAAAAAAAGTTGAGGTCTTCTAGATGTGTCGGGACAGATGTAAATGTAATTCCAGGCTTTCTTGTTAAAGGCTGTGCCAGCATTTTAATCCCTTTTTTAGCCTGTCAAATGAAACTTTTCCCCTTAAATGGAAACAATCTGTTGTCATAGCTAGTTTAAAAAAAGTAAGGCATTTGACTTATGTCAGCAAAGTGTTATTCTCTCTAAACTTAGTAATTTTGGCCTGTCTCCCTCATTTGTGAATTGGTTCAGCAGTTATTTGCATGAAAGATCATTCACTATTAAAATTGATTCACACACCTCCAATACATTTTAAGTCCCTTGTGGCGTACTTTACCACAGGGTTCTAATTTAGGTACTCTTCTCTTTAATGTGTTCATTGATGACATTGTTTAGTTTTGTATTGTTATTTTTTATTCTTATCATTATTATTTCCAATTTTTTCGTAGCTATTCATCAGTACATATCATTATTTAGCTATTACTATTTATTTTATTTTGTTATATACGTGCTTGTACGGTACTTGTGTACTTCTCGGTACTGGCCTGTTATAGGTCTTATGACTGTTGGCTGGCACTATAATAAAGGAAATTGAAATTGAATTGAAAATATTGATCTAGATTGTTATTTAGGTCCATTTCTTAAGAGATGAATGTTCTCGTTGTAGTCATTGAGGTTTGAGTAGACCTAGAAATTTGTGAAACCTAGCTCAAAGGATGGTATAAAAAAAATTAATTTACCTTTTGTTGATTTACTTATTTGATAATTAATAAATAATTTATATTACTATTATATTGGTACTTTTAATTCAAAGGCATTAATTAACTAATCTATGTGAGAGTGATAATAGGTATACTAAGAAGATATGAATGATAATGCTCTCTAAGAAAGAATATTATACCAATAATATAAACATTTCAACAGGTAAAACTGCGACAATCTGTGTTCCGATCAAAGTCTAATCATGACTTCCTGTATCAGAGCTTGGACCTCAAACCTCACCACTAATACAACCATTTTAACATGAATTAGATTTATATTAGTCAAACGTATGATAAACATGAAACATGGCGATGGGAATCGAAACCAAAACCTTGGTTTTAGGGTACCGATATGCTACAATTCTGCAGACACACACGCGTTAATATAGACTTACAAGACGTCACTCTAGCAATAGACTTACAAGACGTAACTCTAGCAATAGACTTACAAGACGTCACTCTAGCAACAGACTTACAAGACGTCACTCTAGCAATAGACTTACAAGACGTCACTCTAGCAATAGACTTACAAGACGTCACTCTAGCAATAGACTTACAAGACGTCATTCTAGCAATAGACTTACAAGACGTCACCTAACAATAGACAGGTCTACTAATAAGTGGTTGATCGGGGTTCCAATCTCGCTCAGATGTGCTAAGAGGGGTTTTTCCTAAATTGTTTCCCACGCTCTCTATATGAAAATGCGGGTACAATTCCTCTAAATTAAATCTTCCTCGTTGCTAACAAATTAGTACATATGCATATAACACGAATGGGTAGTAAGACAGGGTGCTATAAACTCACTAGCAACACGCAATTATATTTAGCTGGGGGGCACTTAATCCGCACTTAGTTCACGGAGATGTATTTATAGGTTATAAAATAAAAACAAGATTAAAAAACAAACCAAGGTTAGCTGTGACCCTTAAAAAAAGTTGGGACTTTGTTTAAAAGATGGGGTGGAAGGGCGGGGAGGGGTTGGAGGATATCTGAGTTTAATTCAGTATTTTTGCAGTTCCTAGAGAAAAACACTTTTGGGCTAAAATAAAAAATATATTGTTTCTGGTTCGTTTAGCTTAATTTTTTACTCATATTGATTTTAACAGTTTGTGACGTGAGTAGGAACCTTCCAAATGAGCAGAAAATGTTCTGTTCAAATTTCACAATGACTATGAAGCATATTCAAAAATATTAATGTAAAATGGTCTACTTAAGCAATATTTTATAATTTTTCTAAAAATAAAAGTGTTTTGTTGTAAAACCTTATAAATACGTATCATATTCTTTCCCTCCCACGTTTTCAAACGATGAAGAGAGTGACAGGAAGTTTTTAGCAAAACATGACGTAATACTACTAGGAACAAAACTTCGCTTCAATGGCTGTAGAAGCCAGTGAGGAGATCACTAGAAGGCGTGGGAACTTATTTATATCTGGTTATTTTACTAAGATTGTATGAAATGAGTGAACTGTCAAGTTCGATACTTAAGGTGCGGCTGTAGGGGACGCGAGAAAAGGACAGTGTTTTTGCACTTTTTATAGCAAAATATTATTGTGGTCAAAAAAATAAAATATTGCTCCAATATAAACATAGAGTTTAATTTTCTTCACCTGTTGATATCAACAGTTGTTGAATATCTGTCATTTATAGTGGCATTTGATGTGAAACTTTTTAAATTAAGAGAAAAAGTTGTCATTAAATTCCAGAACACCCTTCACAGCTTGAAAACGGTTTATATCACCAGGTAAAGAAAATGAAACTCTATGTTTCTACTGGAGCAAGATTTAGTTATTTTGGATAAAATATACTTTGCTCTCTTGTACATCAAAGTAAACACTTTTCATATCTAGTTTTTAAATTTCAAGAAATTGTCTACATATTCAAGTAAAATGGTTTAAATGTTGATATAAAAAGTTACAATAAACTTCCTGTATATTCGAGTGAAACCTCAAATAAAATATTCTTTGATTTGAGATAAAAAGTATTTACTCAAATGCAACGTCAATTAAAAAAGACCTATTAAAATATCAAATACAAACAGCTCATAATTATTAGATCTCCATACAAAGCTTCAGAAAAATTAAATATTTAAGAAAAATTATAATAATATGAATATTTCAAATTTATAAATTAGATAAAGTCAAATAGAGCATTATTATTTATTTAGCAGAGGATAACTCTACACTGATTGCTTTACTCGCTTTCAAAGATACATCAAATTGTTTGGTTGTGTAAGTTACATTATGGTTGTAATGATCATCTTACTTTGATTACATCGTAATAAATACATCCGAAGATGAAAATAGATAGTTAATATTATTTACAAATAACATATTTGTGCAATTATTTACAATTGTTATTGTTCAAATTAGGGCCTTAACACTGATGATAATTCGCTACATCTATTTAGCAATCATAATGTTTCATAATGTTTCAGTTTCATTGGTACAAAACATTTTGTAAAATCGTTCTCTCTTAGGATCAATGTCTATTCACGTCCACAGACAATACGTAACTGTCTGAAATATTTTAAAGAGACAACATCTTGTGCCAATCCTCACATTCAGCCAGAAAATGAAGAGGGTTAGGGGATGATGCTGATTTATTTTTATTCATTTTATTTCATAAATCAAAGTTTGAAATTCATTGTGCAGTAAGTAATACTATTTAAAAATTAAAATAGTTAACAAAACCATACTAAAATAAAACATTTGTCCATATATCATATTATTTCGGGTAGTTTAGTTTCATTAAGTTGAATTAGGTCTATAGCTTGTAGTATTTATAACAAAAACTCATATATATAATATATTTTACCAAAATTAAAGTACACATACATGTATACATACATACATGTGTTCCCATATGCATATGTCTTTGTTTTAAATATAATTTACAATTTCTTATTTAAATTTGTTTAATTCGTTTACAATTTAATATATTACAATGCTATTCATTTCCAATCTTAATAAAATATGTCATCACATATTAAAAATTATTGTTGCTAGTTAAATATTAATAAACTGTTTTATACTAATTTATTTGATCATAGTTAAGCCTATATTATTAACAAACAAAAATATTTTTAAAGATGCAAAGTATTCTTGTATAACCTTGATAGTAAACAATATTAAATTTCTGTATGTACATCTTAGTGTAAATTTTTTTAATATAATCGATATTTCTCATTTCCTTACCAGTGGCGAGGGCAAAATAAACTTTATTAAATCACTTCTTTAAATCACTCCATCAAATCACTCCATAACCAATGTTAAGATCCAGAACATACAATGCTTAATACACAATAAATAATGGTCGTGCATGTCTAGGGTTGTTCTACATCCCACGATGACGTGGGGTCATTGGCTTTACTTCCCTTGAATCACATCGTTAGATTTATTCTAATGGCTGTAGTCACTATCATATCTCTACTGCTTTCAAAATAAACTGTCGGTCTATGTATGTATTATAAATTATACTATAGTTACTCTTCTAACTGTTATATAATTTGACTGTACCTGTTGAAACATGTATTTTGGACTCGATTTTAATAAGAGAGTTTGAAGTGATGACCCGATTTGGTGGTAGGAGGCTAAGTACGTCTGAGAGTACGATATAACTATTTCAGTTGAGGAAGATAAGTTCGTAATGGCATAATAATTATAAGTAAAATACTGAAGGGGATTACGCAATGTTACCTGCAAAGAAAGA
This sequence comes from Timema bartmani, assembly GCA_902151455.1. Lineage (NCBI taxonomy): Eukaryota > Metazoa > Arthropoda > Insecta > Phasmatodea > Timematidae > Timema > Timema bartmani. The sequence goes on from CABFWB010004141.1 coordinate 52,196, forward strand.
GTTTAAGGTATCATGTAAAAAATTTGAAAAATAAGGAGATTTCTAAATACTTGATGAGATTTTATTTTAACAACAGCAGGTTAAGAACCAGGTATTATTTTCCTCTCGTTTCTCTAATGGTAGAAAATGTATTTGACCAGAGTGATTTCTACACTGTTATGTTTTCTCAGGATCTACCCTCTTTAAGCAAGTCGAGGGCTTGTTCTCTACAATTTAGTTACTCCCTTCATATTTATTCTCTTAATAGTAACCTTTGTAACCTTTTAATTTGGGCCTTTGCTTCTGCTTTTTGTAGCCGTTATTATATTTTGGTTGATGTAATTGTTACCTCTTTTTTGTACATTTTGTTACCTCTTTCTTGTAGCTGTTGTTATCTCTTTGTTACAGGCATTGTTACCTCTTTCTTGTAGCTGTTGTTATCTCTTTGCTACAGGCATTGTTACCTCTTGCTTGTAGCTGTTGTTATCTCTTTGTTACAGGCATTGTTACCTCTTTCTTGTAGCTGTTGTTAACTTCTATGTTATAGTCATTGTTACCTCTTACTTGTAACCATTAACAGCCCCTGTAACCGTATTGGTGGGCAAGTAATCTACATTTAAAGTTCATTTATTCTGGTATCCCAGAGATTGGGAATGTACTGTACAGTAGTAAAGGGTGCATTCCTCTAAATGTTTCTCTGGTCTCCCTTCTTGCAAATCGTATACAGCTATACCGTTTTTAGCCTTAAAAAATTATCGTTATTAATTTTTACGCGTGTAAGCTGAACGTGTTTTGAGAACTGGCGGTGGAAAAAAAAGCCCTGTTTTAAACTTTCAAGATAAAACATACAAGGTAAAATCAAGTACTATGCATAGAGTTTTTGATTTAGTGGTTTTTGGATGGAATATATCTTAGGCTTTACGGTCCTTTCATTTTAAATCGATTTATTTTGAATTTAAAACTTTAATTATATCCCCATAATGTACGTATTGTAAAAGATTTCAACAATATTTTAAATGCCAATCGTGGCCGACCACCCGCCCTGGTGGCTATAATCTTGACTGGTTTCCTGTTAACTGGAATTCCAAGGTTCAAATTCAGGTTGGGTGGTCTGAGGTGTTTAAAAAAACTGTTTCTCATACTCCCTTCACCCAAATACTTAATCTAGGGATCCAACCTTCTTCACCCCTATCTCGTTAATGTATATATATATATTTTGATAGTACTGTCGGGTAGCAAGACTCCCTTCTTAAGTCAACAACCAAAATCTGTTTTGGTGTGATTTATACCCATCCGGAGCTGGCCATGTACTCAGGCTTTTGGTTGCAACATCTGGTAGAAATCCCATGTAAGCTTTTGTTGCAACATCTGGTAGAAATCTCATGCAGGCTTTGGTTATAATATCTTGTAGAAATCCCATGCAGGCTTTTGTTGCAACATCTCGTAGAAATTCCATGCAGGCTTTGGTTGCAACATCTGGTAGAAATCCCATGTAAGCTTTTGTTGCAACATCTGGTAGAAATCCCATGTAAGCTTTTGTTGCAACATCTGGTAGAAATTACATGCAGGCTTTGATTGCAACATCTGGTAGAAATCCCATGTAAGCTTTTGTTGCAACATCTGGTAGAAATTCCATGCAAGCTTTGATTGCAACATCTGATAGAAATCCCATGTAATCTTTGGTTGCAACATCTGGTAGAAATCCCATGTAAGCTTTTGTTGCAACATCTGGTAGAAATTCCATGCAGGCTTTGATTACAACATTTGGTAGAAATCCCATGTAATCTTTTGTTGCAACATCTGGTAGAAATCCCATGTAAGCTTTTGTTGCAACATCTGGTAGAAATCTCATGCAGGCTTTGGTTATAATATATTGTAGAAATCCCATGCAGGCTTTTGTTGCAACATCTCGTAGAAATTCCATGCAGGCTTTGGTTGCAACATCTGGTAGAAATCCCATGTAAGCTTTTGTTGCAACATCTGGTAGAAATCCCATGTAAGCTTTTGTTGCAACATATGGTAGAAATTCCATGCAGGCTTTGATTGCAACATCTGGTAGAAATCCAATGCAGGCTTTGATTGCAACATTTGGTAGAAATCCCATATAAGCTTTGGTTGCAACATCTGGTAGAATTATCATGTAAGCTTTTGTTGCAACATCTGGTAGAAATCTCATGCAGGCTTTGGTTGCAACATCTGTTAGAAATCTCATGTAAGCTTTGAAGCACCCCTTTTAATAAGCATTAAAAACAAGTGCCATTCAAACAATGGAAATAAACGAAGAACAGCAGAGAGGCAGTTAAAATACTCAAAAATAATTCCTTGGTAATATAAATATGGTTTATTCAATAACAAAAATGGTTCATCAGTAAATAAACTAAACAGTCTACATAACATGCGTCCTTTAAATCCAAAATGATATCCAGCTATTAATGGACTGAAAAATACAATAGTTCTTAAAAGCACATAATCGCTTGGTCAAAAATATTCCCGAATGTCATATTACAAGGGAGAACAACTTAACAAGGGCAGACAAACGACCCGAACACATTTTACTTATGACGTAAAACATAATTTCATATATCCCAAATGCATATAACTTATTATTGTTCATGTATACATCTACTTCTTTGATAAATTAATAATCAAGTATTTGTTTATTTTATTTTTTCAGGATGTCCATGAAAAAGCAACCAACGAGCCACAACGTTAAAGATGGAGTTTGAAAATGGCAAAGCCTCACACGTTAACAAGAATCAATAAATCTTTAAATCTAAAATCTAAGTTAATCATGGTTTTAAGGTACAATTGGATATTATGAAACCACGGAGTGCTGTACGCTACAAATGTTTTCCAATAAAACGTTGATAAGTAAAACTCACTAAACACAACTAACGTTTTGGATAAAACAACCATTCTAAAGATTTTGGAAATAACCAATAAGTTTCACACGTGTGCGTCCAGAAATTGCTGGAGGGCAATTTCGATTAAAATCCTCTAATTTCTTTGAGTCAATTAAAAAATATTTTTTCTTAATAAACTCACGACTATGAATTAACTTTTTTTTATTCCCACGATGTGAAGAAACCCTCAAGTATGTGACAGTTTCGAACCAATAGAACGCAGCTTCAATCCGCGTACACCACAACTCCAATTTATATCTAATGTGCTCATGTAGTTGTAACGTGGAACACATCATCAGCAAATATGAAAATTAATGATAATTTTTTTTCACCCTATTAAAACTAGTTATTATAAGTAATTTAAGAAACAATCGATGCTTAAAAAACCAAACAAATCTCCCTACTTGAATCAATATATAAACTAAAATGGAATAAACCTATTGCACTTTAACACAAGTGAGGATTAAGTTACAGAATAAACAATATTATTAAATAACAAATTGTATTTACGTTGTTTTGGTTTTCGAAAGATTACGGAGGTTACTATTCATTTAAACTACCAAAATTACACAAAGAACCGCACCCCTTCCCATCAGTGGTAGGTCGATCAAGTTCCCAAGTAGGTCCAACCCGCAACCAAGTATCGACAAGCGAAGGATTGCAGAACATTGTTTTCTCAATCCACCTAGTCGGGCCCGATGCCAGGTACAGCCATGTTCTCCAAGTTCAAACACGGGAACGCAGGTCAAAACACGGTGGACACAAACCCTATAGTGCAGTTCTTTGAGATTGGCAAGCAGACCGCTAGCGCTGGGCCGGAGTTGGTGTGGCGGATCCACGACGCTTACCGGAAAACATGATGGCAAGGTAAGACCACACAGATATATACTCGTTTAGAAATACTTCCGCTTAGAAATAGGATATTATTATTAGTGATAAAACAAGTTCGCGATATGAGTGAATTTTCCAAGCCACGTATTCCCTTATTATCTACGGTATATCATCTAAGATTAGTAGATTTACCTGGTGTAAATGTTGAATGGTTAATATTGAATTCGTGTATGCTATCAAAGTTATAATTATTATACTAAATGTTTAAGTGCTATATTTTTTTCTACCAAACTATGTTTCAAATAGTTTGACAAACAAACAAAACAAATAAAATAGGAATGGAAAACTAATGGTTCTTCACACTAACCACCAAAGATTGCTATTTTAATGATATTTAATAAATCTTTCTTTAAAACTATCAATCACAGTAATTGTTATATACAAAAGAACAAAATACAAATATGCAGAAAATTTAAAAAATCTGACCACCAAGCCATACTCACCAACCAGTGCACGAACTTATTCCCTATTCGCACAAACGTAGTAAATTGGACACCAGAGAATGTAATATTATTTTCCTGTGCCCATGCGACAGTTTAACATTATCAAGTATGATTACTCCCAAAGACCAATATTAAATGGTTAACACTACATACCATTTAGGCCAACAGCACTCAGACATCTTCAGAGTTGTTCTTCGGCTGTCCCCTTCTCCTCCTTTCTTGTCCCCTTTTCCCCTTTTACTGTCCCCTTCTCATCCTTTTTCTGTATCCCAGAGCATTAACCTCCATTTTGACTGTCAGGAGAGATGCAACTATTTTGTACTCTTTACTGAATCAACTACAATGTTTCAAGTGCTTCAGTAAAATGAATGAGTGGTAAATAAAACCCAATATAATATGTGGTATTACCAGCACTGATGGACACGTGATTAAGAGTGATAATAATTATATATCCTTCACTCATTACTAGAGATGTATGGACAAACTGTTAGATATAGGAAATATAATTATTAAATTAATTTTGAAAATATCTCGGATCTATTGAAACAAGACAATTGACATTTTATTTACTGTCAATGTTTTAGTTTATAGTGCAACCAAAAAATATTATGAACAAATCAAATAACAAATTTATAAGCTCTCGAAATCTTCACAATTTCCTTTCCATTCCATTGAAGTTTGACTGAGTACACTAATAATTGTTTATAATTACTTAAATATCGTACATATGCTTTAATTAAACGATAAGGGTTTCCGAGCCATTTAATACATCAGCAAAACCAATATTCAATAAAAGGCTCATAGTTCTCTTATTATTCTTAAGAGGAACAGGTATTGTTCCCTGCATTCATGAACATTGTTATGAATATACAAGGGGGTGACCCTGACTCGACCAGACATTTTTGACCCACGGGTATTTCAAAAAAATACATATTCTTAATGTATGCTATCCACTCACTCAGATGTATAATCAAGCAAGTATTCTTACCATGTAGTGCTGCCATCTTTGAGACATTCAAATACTATTTTTGTGTTTCAAGTTAATGTTTAATTTCCATGGCAATTTCTTGAACATTATTCTTTTGTCACTTATCTAACATTTTGTTCTCAGCTCCTCAATTTAATAAAGTGTCTTACTGAACCTTCCTCTTCAGTTCTTCTGAGACTATCTTGGGGAGATAAAGATACCAGGATATTCTATCCTCATTGCTTGCTCAAGTTGTATCCTCGTAAATCGGGAATAGATGGCCAATGCAACATTTGGCCTCTACTTGAATCACACGTGACTATCGATCGGGTAACCGATACGATTGGGTCCTTTTTTATTTCAGTTTCCTGGTTTACGGTTGTGTTTGATAAATAGTCACTAGTTGGATTTATTAAAAACAACAGATTATCATGCGGTGATTTGTTTGACAGATTAATTGTGAAAGAGCAGCGGCCAGTGTGTAGTAAATTGGTTTTATTTCAGGTTGAATGATGAATCAAAAATAAATCATAAATTAGTTTTACCTAATTTGAGCGAGAAAATCTTGACTTAAATAACATAGTAAACAATAGTTAAATGATTAAAGTTTCTTTAATATTCTTTTGTTTTATTATGGTGTGTTAAGTTTCGAAATAATGAACAGCGTAGACTTCGCTTTGAAAATAGTTCCAGCTATGACAAATTACAAAGATTCGCCAGTAAGAATATGTACAGATAAATTACTCCAATTATGGCCAATTATTGGCATTCTTAGCTTATATATTATATCTCACAATTCAATACTCATATAGAGAAAATTTGAAGTAATTGAATTGTAAGCTGTAATAATAACTTGATTTAATAGAAAAAATCTTATCAACAATTATTCAAAAAAACACTTTATATTAATAGTTTAGTACAAGAAATTATATAAATAACCAGAGTATATTTTTGAACCATAAATAACCAACAAAAAGTGTTTGAAGTTCGATTCGGTTTCGAGAATATTTAATATGTTTAGTTCGAGTTCACTTCTAATCGAAAATATGAACTTGTGGAAAGTGTAATTGTATTATGATTAGTTAATTGTAAATATCCAATCGTGAACATTAGAGCTGCGCCAGTTAGGTTTAAGATATATTAGATATAGATGAAATATTTTAAAATCGTTTGGTAGCTACATATTGTTTGAGAAAATTAAAATCGAAGTAAATTATTGCAACTATATATTTTATATCTAATACAAAAAATTAAAATTTGATTGTTTTGTTTGTCCGACTTTCTATGATTGATTATCTTAGAAATTTAGACAAACTATAAATTTCAAAAAATAAAGGAACATGAATTGGACTTCATTGAAATATATACAAATCAAGCTAACATTGCGATTTAAATAAATAATATTGTTCTTGTTTTGTTCTTGAAAATTAATATCGTTCTTGTTTTGTTCTTGAAAAGTAATATTGTTCGTGTTTTGTTCTTGAGAAGCAATATCGTTCTTGTTTTGTTCTTGAAAATTAATATCGTTCTTGTTTTGTTCTTGAAAAGTAATATTGTTCGTGTTTTGTTCTTGAGAAGCAATATTGTTCTTGCTTTGTTCTTGAAAAGTAATATTGTTCTTGTTTTGTTCTTGAAAAGTAATATTGTTCTTGTTTTGTTCTTGAAAATTAATATCGTTCTTGTTTTGTTCTTGAAAAGTAATATCGTTCTTGTTTTGTTCTTGAAAAGTAATATTGTTCTTGTTTTGTTCTTGAAAAGTAATGTAGAACATAATTAGAACTACAGTGCACATCACTGTGGGTACATCTCTAATATTGAAACAAACTATAAAAACGAAATAAAATATTTTAAGTATACAAAGAAGCTGTAACTTATTTATAAATTACAGTAGTGGTGAAACATTATTTTTATTAGGAAAAAGGGGGGGTTGAAAATTAGAGGATTTTGAGAAGCCAGGCCCACCAATCCTGAGGTGTTCCCTCAACCCCCAAGCAAATGTTGTAAAATTGGATGCCACTCAAAGATATTTTGAATGGTCCTCGTCTGAATATTTGTAATAGATTCCTTTTCACACTATTTAGAGTAAAATTTTGAATTTTGGATATTTCGAGAAGTGAGTTAAAGTGCTCCTTACTTTGAGTTATTTTGAAAATTAGACTCCTGTAGCAATTATTTGGAGTGAGCATTCAACAGAAATATTTTTAATTTTGGATGAACCAATCAGTTATTTGGACTGGACCTTCTCTGGTAACTTTTGAAATATAGATGTTTCTGGAAACTATTTTAAGTGTCCCTTATCTAGAAAATTTTGTAAAAATAATTATTTCTATATGATATTCGTATCAGTCCAATTCCAGAAGATTTTGAAATTTCTATCCTCCTAGAATGTATTTAAAATGACCCTCACCTGGATTTATTATTTATTTCATGATCTTAGAATCTATTTAAAATGTTCTCCTCCTGGAAACATTTTTGAAAATGTTATGCCCTTAAATCTATTCAGAGTTGTCCTCTTCTAGATATGTTTTAAACTAGAAACTATTTGGAGGGATTCTCCACAAGAAAAGTTTTAAGATTCGGATGCCACTAAAAGCTATTTATGTGTTAGATGGTCATACTTTGAGACCTTAAAAAAAGATTCTAACCCTAAAATTAAGGGTTATTTACTGATGAATTAATTTTAAAAATTTGAAACTTTTCGAAAATAATCAAATCAATTTTGTTTAATATTGAAATATAATGAGTATTGACATTACAAATAGCACTGTAAGCTTGGATTTTTGTTTAAAGAAAATTGTTTCTGGTTAGTTTACTGACAGATTTTTTTTTAAATTGCGTCACAAACTAAAAAATAGAAAATTTCTTTCTTACGAAAATACTCAGCCAGGCTGTTAATGAAAACTAATATTTTTTTCTAATGCAAATATTTAGTAATAATGTGTTCACCGTAATGTGATATGGTGTGATGTGATGTTGAAACACACGAAAATATTTTGTGGAACACATTTCATATTATTATGATGTTCTTTCTAATCATAAACAATAATAGCTAATATTATTTCCTTTTTTTATATTTAGATTCTGCTATGAAAGCTAATGCCTATTTAAAAAAAATTAATAACTAATACACACTCCATTTATTCCTATAAATTAAACTATGGCCTTATCTTATAAGCTGCATCATAAGTTAGCTCGTCAAGATTAGTTAACGTTACTGGTAAAACGGTGTACACACAGTCCATACTGCTTGAAAAATAGATTTTATTGAAATTTAAACTACAGGTGAGCACTTTAAGGCGATTTCATTTGGCGTGGAAATTCAGAGCTATGGGAACAAATGGCTATCTTCAAGAATTTGTATTGTTTTGCAATTATCTTTTTAGAAACGGTTTTTTCAAGAATAGAAGCATGTTGATTAAGTTATACTTTTTTATATACACACCTCCTCTATAATTTTAATAGTGATCAAATATCGATAAAATCTACTTCTTTTAATAGAAAACTGCCAGATTCATAACAAAAAATAAGAACATGTAACAATTAATAAACATCGATACATTATCTTAGAAGGGGTGTTGAAAATATTAACATAAACATTTCACTCGTTCTCGAGAAAACTGGTATTTCCACGCATATTATTTTCTCGCCGCAAGACCTGTCCGGTAGCTAGCGCAATCTCTTTCCGTAATCCATCTGTTCTTGTTGGAGCGGAAGGATACTTTGGTCAGTTGTGAAGCAATGCCACGCCTTTCAACCTACACCCACCATTCCACAACATAGGTTTTAGACTTGCACTCGACAGGGCCAAGGACCTTAAGTAAAACGTTCTACTTGTTTTTTTAGGAATACTTCTTCGAGAAAAATATTATTTTGGTTTTCTCAAAAAGAATAACTTTTTTGGCCTATCATTGGATTTTAACAAATCTATAATTTATCTTCTAAGAAGTTGCAAGATAAACTCAATGTTATCCACTCTACTGGAACACTGGGTGTGGTTTTGTATTTGTGATGTATCAATGTTGTTAAATAACCCTTCTAATAAACCGTACACATTTTTAGAAAACATTCAACTGGTCAACCATTTTACCAACCCACTGCTGTATATTTTGGAATATCTCCTATGTTAAATGTATATTTATTAGTCTACTATTAGAATCAGTTCTCTTGTTTGGTCCAACTTTAATAGGAAGAGACTTATCTGACGGGTTAAGGAGTCATTAGAACATTTTTTAACATATTCACACATCAAGTGATCAGATATGTTACTGTTATTCTCACTTTCTCGCTATCTGACAGGTAGATAAAGTATTGTGATTGTCAAAAAAATCTAACTAGAGAGTTTGATGAATTTCGACGTTTCGTGAGCCCCGAATCCGAAAAAGTTGTTTTTGAATTTCCGTCTGTATGTCTGTACCTCGGAGTAGAGCCTAAACTATTTTACCGATCAGGCTATAGCTTTGTATCTAGGGTTTTCATAGGGTTGCCCCCAGGTGTTTTGGAATTGGATATCTCACCCTAAAATTGAGGGTAGTTTACTGAAGGGGGAAAAGAGAAAAAAATCGATTTTATCAAAATTGGCTCTAACGATTTTGATTAAATTTCATTTCTAAGCATCGATCAATATTATAAACAGAATGTATACTCTCATTTTTCGGTAAAATATCTTTAAGGGCTCCGGTTCGATGCGTAAATTCTTTTTATTTTAAATCATATCTTCGAAACTATTTTAGATATTAAATTACTTATCATTGCAAATATGTAGGTCTATTTATAATGCAAATATTTTATTTGGAATAAGTAAGTTTCTCAAAAAGTTGATGTTCTTATTCCTGTAATCTCTTTGGGAAAACGTTTGTATATAAATGATCTATTTTCTCTTTCATTTTACTCAATAGTCAATATTTACCTTTTTTATTGGTCTAAATTTATAAATGAAGAATTTAATAAAAATGCGATAGCCATAGTATGTGCAGCCCCTCATAAAATGTCAAAATTTTAACCGGAAGTCGAAATTTTAATACGATTTATTGACGTTTGTGGACCCAATATAAAAAAAAATCGTCTGAATAAAATAGGGAGGACTTTAATTATTTAAAAAGAAAATCGTAAATTTAAATCTGGGAGTCAACAAATATTTAACGTAAGTATAACGCAATTTTTGCTCGGGTTCGCTAGTGTATATTATTTAGTTTCACATATATTACTAGTTTTGAGAAAATATCTCAGTTTTTAAACAATAGAGCGAGAAAGTCCGTGCGGAGTTCCGTATCATTTATTTATACATATTATCAATATATATAATATAATACTAATAACATAGTAGACTTGTTCAAAGTTGATCTAAAAAATTATATAAATGGTTCTTCGTACCAAAATCCTTCTGTGGCTTATATTTTCAATGTATTCATTCTATTGCCACGTTGCCCCTGTTAAGCTCAGAATCTATTAAAGATGGCTTAGTGTAAAATGTACACTATTGAACACTCAATATAATGAAGTAGCAGGAGGAGTGAGATTAATTCTCTCCCTGGAAAAGACACACCGCTGTTTAAGCTCTCGAGCTATTTCGTCAGGCCTATATTTGCCGGAGAGAAAACCTTCTCAGACAACTTGCGCCAGTGGCTATGTACAATTAGGTCTGAATTGTATTTTTTTTTCCGTGATAAGGGGAGAGCGGGTTAGGTCGTTGGGTACACTGTTCCTGTAGTTCATCATTCTTTCTTTCCTATTTCATGCGGGTGTGGGTGAAATTACAATACAATACACACTTCCTTTTTATTTTCTATTAATTATTTTTTAAAACATTTTGAATTTCAAGAAATGTTCTACAGTTCAAAACGTTCCTGTAGCTCAGTTTTTCCCATTACTTCTTCTTTTGAGGCCGGCTCTTTATAAAATTAATAAGAAAGCAATACCTTCAATTTTGTTAAGTATGAACAGCCATTCTCAAAGTTAGTAAATCCTTATTGTTAGAACAGAATATTAACAGTTGAGAGTGAAGGCCATGACGTCACGAACACATTTGTGTTAACTTGTTTATCATACTTATAGCTATCAAATATATTTATAGCAATCCTAATTGAGGTGTAATGTTCCTGGAGATACAATTCCATATTTTATAAGATTAAATTATTAATTTAAATTTGAGCTAATTTAACTTCCATGTAATTATTTACTAGACTTTTATTCACTGATCCATACTATGTTTGTGTTGTATTTGTAAACATACAAACTATGTTTTGTATTTGTAAACATCCAAACTGTGTTTGTGTTGTAATAAGTAAACAGTTTATCAACTGTTAGAGTGCTTTTTGGGTAGCACAAGATGAACCTTCTCCTTAGAATGATAAAAATGTCATGTAATTTTTGGTCACACTGGTTGCAGTTGAAAGTACCAACACAGTTTGCAGATGAGAGTGGCAACACTGTTTGGAATTAAGAGTGGCAACACTGTTTGCAGTTGAGAGTGCCAACAGTGTTTGCAGTTGAGAGTGGCAACACTGAATCTTACGAACCAATAAACTTATGTCGTTAACCCATACAAAAGAATATTGTTGCTTACTAAAATAGTTGTGAACCAAATAATGACTCACTATTCTAATAGTGAGGATCCACTCATTTTTATGTTATTTACCCAAATTATGCATTTAATTCTTAAATAAAATAAATTGTACGGAACTTTCTCACTCCATTGTAAAAATGACGATATTTATTAAAACTCGTAATATATGCGAAACAAAATAATATACATTAGCAAACCCGACCAAAAATTGCGTTATACTTACGTTAAATATTTTTGACTACCAGAATTAAATATATTATTTTCTTTTTAAAGAATTCAAGTCCTTACTATTTTATTTGGATGAAAAAAATAAGAAAGATTGATATTGGGTCCACAAGGGTTAACACTTCATATTAAAATTTCAACTTCCGGTTAAGATTTTCAACATTTTATTAGGGGTTGCACATCTTATGGTTATCGCATTTTTATTAATTTCCTCAATTATAAATTTAGACCAATTAAAAAGGTAAATATTGACTATTGAGTCTAAAATGATAGAGATAGATCATTGCTGTACAAACATTTCCCCTAAGAGGTTAAAGGAAAAAGAACAAACTTTTGAGAGACTTACTTATCTACTCACTCTATGGAATTAGAGAATTATTGTGCTAAAACTTAAGTAGTATCTTCGTACAACTAAATCTCACAAAATTGTATTAATATATCTGCCAATATCTCCGAAATTATTGGTTTTATAAAGATGCATTTCAAATAAAAGTTTTAATATTTTTATTAGTACTACAATTTTACAATTATAAGTTACTTAGTATCTCAAATAGTTGCGGATGTATGGAAATCTCCGCTTCTGTAAAGTACCCTAAAAGCCATTTAAAAAAAATGAGAATTTACGTATCAAACCGGAACCCTTAAAATAATTTTGCTGAAAAACTAAGAGTATCCATTTTGTTTATAATATTGATCGATGCTTATAAATTAAATTTAATCAAAATCGTAAGAGCCAATTTTGATAGAATAGATTTTCTCTCTTTTCACCCTTCAGTAAACTACCCTTTAATTTAGGGTTAGATATCCGATTCCAATACACTTCGGGCAGC
>CABFWB010004142.1:0-18153 GCA_902151455.1 Timema bartmani
AAAGCTTCTAGAACTATTTATCATTTATAATTTTTTCTAACCCCCGGCAATTGAGGGATATGCCTACCAATCCCCCGACCCCCGACCCCCTGAAATTATTGGCTGGCTACGGCCTTGCGTATGTTACCTATGTAAAATGTATATTAAAGTTTATTTTTTGATGAACCAGTTCAGTGTTTCATTTCTATTTAAAGCCAATGAAATGTTTGAGTTGAATATAGGCCTTGCTAAATATTGGCAACATTTGTAATGAGTTGTAGCCTTGTGAACATTTTAAAGGCATAATTAATATTTTATGAAGATGTTTCTCTCTTTTTAAAGCAAATGGAATGTTTCGGTTGAATACAAGCCCACCTAAATAATGACGACAGTGAATTGAGATTAAGCTTTGTGAGCCATACTAACAAATACTCCAATGACTGGTGTAACCTTTTTTAACGGAGTGATTTTATTAGACAAAATTCGATACCCAAAAAAAGCTTCAAAGTAAAAGAGACATAAGTCGAACTCTGTGGTCTTGGAGTAAATTGCTTGCCTTAGAACCTGATGGTCGTGGCTTCAACTCCAACTGAAGTAGGCCTACACTGATGGTTTTTTTAGTGATAGAAATATGTAGCACAACTTTCTTCGGAGGGGAAATAAAGCCGTCGGTCCCATGCCGATTGTGGCATATAAAATAACCATATAAGGTAAGTGAAAATACCTTACCCATAAAAATTGGTAGGCCTTTTCACTCTCACTCAAGGAAATTTTCGAATACTGATATTAAAAGTCAGTTCAGAAATTTCACTTTAAATACCATAAATAAATAAAAGAGATAAGCTTATGAGTTACAATTAAAAGTTTTTAGAAATCAGTCTTGCAACATAATTTTTCTCTTGGCCAAATATGGGTATTAGCCTACTCAATATTACTACAATTTATATCACCATCGACATTGATAAAACCTGTCAAAATTGACAGATGTGGAGTAAAACGGCATGTCCGGGTGGGTAGAGAAATACACTAAAGAAATTCTAGCAAACATACTTTAAATATTATATAAATTATCTAAAAAAGTATGCCAAATACCTTATATTAATTATTTATTTATTTTAGCACCGCTTCTTACTACCAGTTCAAGTTATACCCCTATGAGGTCCTACTAATTATCTTAATAAGCTATTGGATGAAAAAGGTTGAATTAATAGGAAGTGTACCCACCTTTGCGTGAAGGGAGAGTGAAAATATATTTTGTAAAAACCACCCTTGGTGCACCCGACCGGGATACGAACCTTGATCTCCCTGTCATCGGCAGTCTAGTCTAACACAAGAGTGACGCCTTAGTCCATGCTGCCACCGAAGCAGGTAATATTTATTAAAAATGTTATAGAAATAATCCCATATAAAGTTTAAAAAAAACACATGTTTTAAGCAGTCCTAAGACAGAACTGGAAGTAAAGTTTGATGACGTCGGGTAGTCCACCCGGCCTAGTAGCGTAAAAGAAATAAAAAAGAAAGTAATCATATGAATAGTTCTAAGCCACTATAATGAACCAAATTAGCCTATTTTATCAGCACATGACTTAAAAACAAACTTAAACTCAGACCAAATACAACAATTAGCCCTCCACCTTTAATTTAGAACTTTGAAAAGGAGTAAACCGTTAGATTTACCAATAATACATTTTTCGGGCATATCAGAAATCGAACCCACCACCGCTTAGATCAATAGGTAGATGCACTACTTGTAGAGACAGTGTGTTGCCATACTTGAATCTTATCAAGAAGGTCAGAGACCAAATCCATCCACATAAGAGGTCATCCATAAACCACCTAACGTTGTTGAGATGAGGGAGTTCTAATATCTACATTTGTGTTATATGGGGGGAGGGTGGGGTACATCAAAGTGTTACGTAACACAGATCTTATTTTCAAATTCTAATGATCAAAAATAATATTATTGTTCATGTTTTTACCTTTAATAAACATATATATATATATAACTTTCGTATATCTGCAGCGTTGAGAATGCAAGTCTCGCACTTACTTATAGTTCATCGATATTTCGAATGTGGTTATGTGGTTTGTCTGGCCGAGACTACTAATTCCAAGCACATGTGAGGAGTGCATTGTAGTATTAGATACTTTTGTAAACCCTCAAACACATTCTGTGTGTACTTATTACTACTAAAAAGTAATATATTCAAAAATGTAATATTACTATTATTATTACTAGCACCGCGTCTTACTACCCGCTCGGGTTATACGCACGCTAATGTGTAGTGGTAGGGTGATTGTGAGGTGAAATGGAGGACCTACAGTTTAACGTGGAATCCGAACCACGGTGGAGACCTGGCATTCCAAACATTAACAAGTTGTGATTAATACACTTTTTGTCAGAGGTGAAGGAAAGGTCTTGGTAATCAGATAAATGTGTGCCGGGACCGAGGATTGAAGCACGGACTCCCAGCACAGAAGTACGACACCTTACCCCTAGACCACCAGGTCACCTTTCAATACTGTACTTTGCGAGACAAATCGTAATTTAAAAAAGGCTATTAACTTTCCAAATAGGACCTACTTGTCTTTATGTGTAAATAAATCCATAAATAATAATACTCTCTGAAATCATTTTATATTTAGGATTTAAAATGGATTTTAAGAAGTATTAAATCTTAGTCCCACTTTTAATATTACAAAAACTTCCCTATGGAATAATGAAATTCACTCTTGATAAGAAAAGTTACGTAGCATAGGTGCTTGGAGGGGGAAGGGAGGAAGAGCGGTTAGGGCATTGTCTACTTGGTGTTACATCGGGAAAGAAAGTTAAGAAAAAAGCGTTACGGTGGTTTATGGATGACCCCTGGTTTGGAGATTGATATTTCTGATCGCCTATATCCGCTCTTCAGACAAATAGGCCTACTTGCGCGTTTCCTTTAAATACTCCATCATTATTTTATATTAATTGGTTGTGTCTTTAAAGTAGGGTTTGTAGACACTATTTGAACAAGTATATAGACTACTGGGACAATTTTTTCTACAAAAATAACAATATTTAGGCCTACTTATTATAGGATTTTTTGTTAGAAAAATCTTTTAGAAAATAGGCATACCAACATTTTTTGAGAATATTCGTGATAAAATGTTAATATTTTATTAGTGTTAATTAATAGCTATTGACAATACCTAGCACAAGTGACAGCTGTAGATATAATGACTTGACGTATGAATACGTTCTATAGCTTTCTATTAAGGGTCTAACTATAAAATTTGGTCTGTAAATCTTGTGATGAGCTGTAAACGAGATTTAAGATTAGCCTACCTATCGCTTTTTAATTGGTAGGCCAAGCTATTTTTTAAATTTAAACTTATAAGCTCAAATAATTTACTCGTGATATTACCTCTACGGACTAAAGGCCCTATGGCTGCCAGTATTAAGTACATATTTTACTATCCTCAAAATTACCCAGATGAACTAAAAAAATCGACCAACATTTGATTATAAAAAAATTGTTAAAATTAAACTAAACTGTTTATATAATTATTAAAAAAAAAAAGATACAGGTCTATTAGGCTACCATTGGGAACTTACCATTTCGTAAGCAGCTAATTAAAAACAAGTAAATTATTTAACAAATTAATTTTGGTCATTGTAAAAGTGTGAGCTGTTTGTATAGGAAAGTTTAAATGAGTCACATTAAAATTAATTAGCTAATTAAGGTATACAACTGGTATCCACACTCCCTACGTGTAGGCTACACCTGGACCTCCAAATGAAACTTTATCTTATAAATACCAGGTAGAGAACAAAATGGGGATGTATGTAAAAATATACATTTATTAACAGAGCCCCAGACATACACTTACTAAATGGCTCATAAAGTGGACTTATTTATTTTTACAACACACACAACCAAACACAAATAGAATCACATGTTGTCCAATGGAAGGCGAATAAGTTGCCGCACGTACCGGCTTCATTGTTATTGGCGGGGGTCGACCCCTCCTCCCGGACACGCCCCCTTAGCGGTGGTGGGGAGAAACAGGGCGGTCCTAGCTAGGGGGAGGGTTGGACCTGAGCACCAGAGAGCGGCTTCTCTCCCCACGCCGGCACGAGTCAGTCGTCTGCGTGCAAGCATGCGTGCCAGTTGTTTTTATTATAACATTCGTCTTTAAATTGTTTGGTTGTTTTTTTTTAAAAGGGACATTCCCCGTCCGTGGAAAAGACGCAAAATAGAAGTGTGTAAGTGGGAAACTGTCTCACCATCGATTACAAGAAGTTTTTTTATTTTATTTTCTCTTTCTTTCTTTAGAACTTGTTTATTTTTATATATAAGTGTTGTGATCTGAATACTTTTTTTTTTTAATGATGTCCGGCGTAGGACACGGCTACGGGTATCCGATGTCCACGATGGACACTGTCCATTTCGGCAGCGCGGAGAGTCTTGGGATCAGTTCCCACCACCAACAGCACCCGATCCAGCACCCTCAGCAATCGCCACCAACCGCCTTGGAGCAACACATCAAGAGACCTATGAACGCCTTCATGGTGTGGTCGCGCATCCAACGTCGGAAAATCGCCCTCGACAACCCCAAGATGCACAACTCGGAGATCTCCAAGAGGTTGGGAGCGGAGTGGAAGCTGCTGACGGAGATGGAGAAGAGACCTTTCATCGACGAGGCGAAGAGACTCCGTGCCATGCACATGAAGGAACACCCCGACTACAAGTACCGGCCGAGGAGGAAACCCAAGTCCCCCATGCAGCAGCAGAACCACGGCAACAAACAAGGGGGGATGTACATCCCGACAAGCGGCACCTTCCCTAGCTTCCCGCTCCCACCTTACTTCGCAGCGCCTACATCGCAAGGCCCGCATCATCACCATCACCCGCACCCTCTGGAGCACCTAGGCTACCCTCCCATGCCACCCTACTTCGGCTCGGCCTTCGACGCCGTGCATCTGTCCAAGCTGGTGAGCCAGGCCACGGGGTCGACGTCACCGACGGACTCTATAAGCTCCAACAGGGCGTCCCCAAGCGCCGCGGCCGCCGTCGTCAGTTCCTTCTACTCGTCCCTGTACCCGGTTTCCGCTGGGGGGAAGTCTTCCTTCCAGCCGACGACGCACCAACCACCCCTGTCCACGCTGTTTCATCACCCACCACCGCCCCCCATGATGTTCGCCGCGCCCAGTCAACATAGCCCAGGTTCGAGCCCTGGTGAACCCGTCGTGTCATCCCCTCCCTCACTAGATCTGGAACAACTGAGGAGGCCGGTGTCTGTCATCTTCTAAGGTTTGTTATGTTTCTCGTTGAGACAGACTTTCCGATACCAACAAACACTCTTTTTAATTTGTGCGGTTTTAAAATTAATATTTTAGTTTTTATTAGAGACTGATTGGACCTTTAAGTTTGATGGCACAATTTTCCTCAACTCAACCAAAGATGTGACTATGTAATACCTTCCTATCTAGTATATATGCAGGAATTTGATATGTTTTAAAAATATTTACAAGGTAGGCCTCTTAGTCTCTATAAGACGTAATTAAAACATATGCAATTACAGTTTGAATTTCACATAACTAATAGCCCATCGTAGATATAATTATTTGTTCATTATATATTTACAAAAACATGTGATAAATATTTTTGTAACTTAACATCCCTTTGTAACATAACATTTCTTTGTTAACTAAACTGAAATTATGTTGTGTAAAATCAATTAACGTAAAGACATTTAATAGAATGCATTTATAGCCAGTTCAAATGTTATAAGGCTGTGTTTCTTTCATTTAGGCTTTAGTTTATTCAAAGTTAGGCCTATATCTTATTTGCTATGTCCTAGTTTAATTTAATTCTGAGCCATTTTGGGATGAATACAAGGTCACTCGTGAAGGTTTATTGAAATAGGCTACACCAAATATAGTAATGGGAACTTTTGAAGCTCAAATAATGTGATAAAAAGTTATTGCTTGGGTCTACTACAATTAAATTGAGGTTTGTTGATTTTACCTACAATTTTTATGGAGAAATAAATTTAGTTCAGTCAAATCATATTATAGGTAGGCCTATATAAAAATGAAATTACAATAAGAATGTATACATTCTTAAACCAAACTACTTTTTTAAATCAATTAAAATATATATTTTTAAATATGCTAGTGGATTAATTTAGACTTAGGCTTGGGTAAAGTCAACAAATTGATTCCGTTATTATTATTTAGGTGTGTAGACCTACATGTTAAATTCAATCATAGACCTATGATTTACTAGGTTGTAAAAGTAGGGCATATTTATTTTTATAAACTTAAGAGCTTTTTTTATGTAGGCCTAATATAGTTTTCTGTAAGGTGTATGCAAAATATTAGGCCTATTACACTAAAGACTTAAAGAGTAATTCAAATTCGAAATTAATTTTTATTTATATCCTAGCACTGTAATAAACTTAATAATTTCAAATATGATGGCAATCATTACTTTAAAATTGTGATATATTGTAATTTTTTAATTGGCGTGATTTACTTAGGCGTGAAATTTTAATTGAGATTATCTAAACTAGGACCTTTGTAATGAAACTAATAAAGCTGGCACCGTACCCTAAATAGGAATTGAACTTTTTATTATTATTTATTTTTCTAATTTTCCTATTAATACGATATAGTTACTCATAATAGGCCTATGTTTATCAGTATTATTTTAGATTGTACAGTAGACTTAGGTCTATAATATTATGATATTATATTAAATCATGTTTTCGGTATTTGTTAAATAGTTTTTTTAAAGAGGAACTAACTTCCAACTATTAATATAAAATAAGCTGAATTTCTGAGTTCATACTTTTGTTATTAGTTAAAATGAAATTAGAAACACGTCTCAATAAAAGCAACTAAAATATTTCCTAAATATACCCTTTTACTTATATATGCGTAAATTAAAATATTACAATTGTATTTATGTTCTTAATCTGTTTGGTTAATTATGTAGGCCTAAAGATAAACCATACAGTAATCAATGATGAAGCTTTTGATAAACTTTTAGAGGAACTTTATAATTAGCAAATTAAATAAGACATATTTCAAGAGGGCAAAATTTTAGTGACTTTCAATCACTGTTGGTCGAAAGTGGGCTTCCTATAAAAATCAGGGTTTATCTAATTAGTTTTTCAAAATGCTATGTTCAAAGTTTGCACAGGTACCTGATCAATTAACTTTAGGTTTGTTTGTTAGTTTGCATCCCATCACTGAGCGATGATAAATTTCTTAGTAGGGAAACTTCTAAAATTTCAATGTTAACTACATAAAATTGGTTAATATGCCCATGGTTTTTATTTAATTTGATGGTTAAATACAATTATTTCGAAATAAATTTAGCTTCTGATACAAAATATGTTGGCTATAATGAATCAAACAGGCATACACTTTTGACTCTTCACAATCAATGACTAATTTAATAAAGTTTTATCGTTACATGAATATTAAATGTGTTACCATTAGGAATATTAAGCACTTTGCCAATTTTACTGTGATTTAAAAAAAAATAGTGTATGTTGATGTTAATATAATTATTATGTTTCATATAAGGGCTGCTCTTTTAACATATTGAATGTAGAATAAGCTATGAATAAGTTTTGTTTATCTGTGTGCCCCATTAATGTGTAATATATTGTTAATAAAGTGGAATAATGTTTATACCTAATACATTGTGTTTTTTGTTTTTATTTTTCCAAAAATAAGTATTGGCTAATAGGCTATTATTTGTGTTTTATTTTTCCGAAACTAAGTATTAGATAGTAAGCTATTATTTGTGTCTTATTATCCAACAAACTTAGGCCTTGTACTGTCTTTATTAATATCCTAACAATTTAATTTTTTTTAAACTATTTTATATTTATATGGAAATAATAGCCTCTAGTAGTTAATTATCTTTATCTCAGCTCCAAAATGTTTATAGTAAAAAGGCCATTGTTTGAATTAAAACTAATGTTTTTGGGCCGCGCTGAAGAAATTGCTTCCATTGGTTAGTCAGTTGCAACAATGACCATCTGGTATGAAAGAATTGATGATGAATGGCTAATCCCAGAAAATGTCTGTCAAGTAAAGCCGAAATTTCGTAAGCAGTTTCGTCAACGTGAATTAAACCCAAAAATATTAGTTTTAATCTAATACATAAATCATCAAAGATATATTTTAAGATTATTTTATCATAATGAGATCTATACAATTTGAACCTTATGCTTTTTTTGGCAGATATTTTTAAAATTTTCATTTTATAATTTATTTTTACAAAAAGTCTGGACAAAAGGTTAAAATGACTATGTTTTTAAGCCCTATTCTATAAGGGTATACAGTATTTGTATTCAATTATAGGTGCTTACTGGTCTAAATTAACTTATCCTACTCGTTTTGATGAATTTATTTTTAAAAACAAAATTGTACTGTGCCTAAAACGAGCATCCGTAAACAAACACATGACCATTCTGGACTTCCCAGCAAGTTCGGGGTTTGAATTCCGGCCAAATGTAGGCCCACTGATGACGGACGTATTTTTAACTAAAGACTATCACTAGCACAAATGCTGATACATTTGATCTCAAATTTCTGCCCCATTAGTTTGAACACGTGAGTGAGTAGCCTGAATGGGAAGTAAAACGCGAAAACATGTAAAACAATAAAAATGTACCGTATTTCGATTTTAAAATAGGTTTTTATTTCATTACCAAACAATAGAAATTGTCGGCATAGTTTGGTAGAAAGAATAGTACACCGTACTAGGACATCAAAAGACCGAAAATCCGGGCGCACTGGGGATAAAAAAAATTAATCACTCAATCACCACTAGTTTAGTATGTTCTATCATCATATAGGCCTATAATATATTCTTAAATATATATTGGAAAGAATTTAAATTATAATTATTTAATAGAACTAGATAATTGAAAGTGGCTTAGATGCATTCTATAAATGTTAAGATATTAATAATTTATGGCTATGGCAATACAATTTGTATTCAATTAAATTGATTATGTTTATGATTAAGCCTATATTTTTGTATAATATACCTATATGACGTTTCACTATAATACAGAAGCCTAGGCCTACTTTTTTTAGTATGTAAATACAAGTTAAATGCTCAACACTAAAAAATTTTAGTATATTTAGTTATAACGATAGGGTTTTAAGAATGCCATATTTATTACAATATACCAATAGCTCCAACTTTATTAACTACATTTCGGTAAAGATATTTTTAAAACACACTTGAATGAACAATTTGAGTTATTACATGAGGAATATTTAAAGGAATAAAATTAAAACCATAACAACGCGAAACTTTTTTTTAAAAAAGTTAATACTTCTTGGTTAGTGGCAACTACAGTGAAAATAACGGCAAGATTAATTTAGATTTAAACCAATTTATTCCAAACCTAGCATATGGGAATAAAAATCAGAACCGAAGGATTAATAAAAGCTCTTAGACCTATGAGAAAATGTCACAATATGAAAATTACTATGGCTTCACATTAAAATGTAGGCCTACAATGTAAAACATTTTTGTATTACAAAATATACTATTTTAAAAACCAAGGAACGCAATGTCCTAATAGAAGATACGATAGAAAAATATTGTGTTGTGTATATCCTACTCTTTATCCTCATTTTAGGCGTGTATATATAGGCCTATGTATGTGTGTATGCCATTATAGAGTAGGCCACGTCCCTGTAAATATGGTAAGACCTAGATATCTACTTTGTAGAACAAGATAATTAAATACCAATTTACTGTGTTTTTATTTAGCTCATTCCTTTAATAATTTTTAACGGTTAAGTAAGTGGACTAGCTTCAGTGGTCGAACGCTATAGAGCCTCACTCTCGCAATAGATTGGACGGCCAATGATGGGTGGTCAGGGTTCTATCCCGATCGGGTGTACTTAGTGAGGATGGTTTTTCCTAAATGTTTTTATACTCTACCTCCACAAAAATGCTGGTACATTTCTTTTAATTCCAATAATTCTCATCCCTAACGTATTCAGTTTAAAATACTCGTAGCCCAAACCGGCAGTGGGACGTAGTGAAAAATAAAAAGTATTTTTTTTTTCAACCCATAGATCACACTGTTGCCATTTATTCCAAACATTTCCTATAAATATCTGCCAAGGCATTTTAATTACATCAACGAGACAACTAAAGAGTCCAGTTTGAGACTCTTTATTCTGTGTGTCAACTGTGTGTATGTGGGTGGAGGAGGGTTAAGAGGTTAGTCGTGGCCTTTGAGCTAGTATATAGATATAGACCAAATATGGAACACAAAACCACCCGCCAGGAAATTTGCAGGCTCAATTTGTGAAATTATTTTAGCTTGCCAATTTTGGTAATTGAGAGAGAGTTTATTATTATTATTAATTAATACAATACAGACTATTACAATTTACATATTAATTTAAGTTTAGGGATATTCATTATTATTACTATTCTAGAGGCATTACAGAAATTCCTGTTATTGCTCCTTTTAATGTGTGTATATAATATAGAGCTGAAGGCATAACATTGTAGATAAACAAGGTAAAAATATATAAATTACATAACTAATGATATCTTAATGTGTATTAATTTATGTAACTTTTGAACAATAAAAGTAACATAAGATGATAATAGTTTTACTCATCATAGTTAGCATATGTTTATAATATATTTCAGATCAATTAATCAACCCCGTGAAACTCTGATGACAAGGCTTGTAGTTAAATACAATAAAAATGTTTCTAAATCTGGCCAGAAGCCTTGAAAAAAAATTTATATATTAGGTCAATGTAATTAGTTAGGTGGATAATATTAGAGAGTTATTGATATACTATCATTTTGTCCCTGAGGCTCATTTTAACAAATACAGGTCAAACTCGGTGGTCTTGGGGTAGAGTGCTTACCTCAGGACCCGATGTTCGTGGGTTCAAACCCAGCTGAAGTCGCGACGGATTTTATTGAGCAATAAAAAACCATAGCACAATTCCTTCGGAGGGAGGTTAGCCGTCGGTCCCATGTCGATTTTGGCACGTAAAAGAACCTTGAAAGGTGTTCGAAAATACCTTTCCTGACAAAATTGGAAGGCCCTTTCACACTCGCTTATAGAAATTATCGTGTGCTGATATAATCAGTCGGTTCATAAAGTGCATGTTAAATACCCCAAATAAATAAAAACGCAAATACAGTGGTGCCTAAGATTTTAAAAAAAACCACTGTATTCGATTTTCACCAAACTTAGGTTATGCCACTTTGGCAATCTAAACTTTCCCAACAAGAAATTTTTTTTTAATTATGTTATTCTTTTAATCGTTTTTACATCTTCTGATAGTTGTCAGTTACCACCACTCCTATGGCGAACAGACTCTAGGTCTATACGTATTAGGATCTACAACAAGGCATAGTTTAAATACAGTATTATAATATGATTGGTGTATCTCATAACGATTAAAATAAGCATGCACAATCTGTTCAATATGCTCTAGAAGTATCACAGCGACTCGAACTATAGACTATTTATTTAAAAACCTGTTGAGTTCATAAAAGACGTGCAAATCTATATTCAAAAAATAAGAGGGGGAAAAGGTAGGCAAACGTTTTGAAAAAGAGTTAATTACGACATGTCTATCTATTTAGGCTAGTTTCACAGCATGGTATCCAAGTTTCAAGCTTCTTTATTTCCTTTTTATTACTCGTTCTCTTATCTGTTGTCTCACCTCCCTTACGTGCATTTATATATCTTATAGTTTTAGTTCATAGGCGATATGATGAGTGGTCCAAAAAAAATTAGAGTTAAATGAATTAGCAGCTTCGTCCTAGGTAGAACTCCTTTATATACATACTATGCTTCGATCACTAACTAACTACCTTTAATAGACCTTGGTTCGACTCTCGTTAGGGTAAGATATTATGTTTTAACGTAGCTCGAAATTAATTTGAATACAATCGATTTGGAATTCACTAAAACTGTGGTCGATATAATATTTTAATAGCCTCTCTAGTATTAAACTCCTAGCAAAACCAACTTGACAAAATTTAATTACATGGCTACTAATGTTCTATATTTACCAAAATGTATTTTAATTTTTTTATATAAACGTTTTCCTCTTCTAAAATGTAAAGAGTTTAAAAAATATATATTTCTCTCCTCAGTAAAGTTCTTTTATTTCCTTCCCAAACATCGACAGTATAAAAGGTTAAACAATTCTTACATTTTGTATTCTTTTGTCATTCATATTTTCTTTCATGAAGCAAGAATTGTTAGGGTGAAGGAGGTAGCCTCCTGAAGGATTCAACGAGGCACATACTGTTATATTCTCGTATATCCTTATTACACAACCTTTTTTTTTTATCTAGTAGGCCTCACTCAGTTAACTCACGACGCCTCACATGCTATACGAATATAACAAAGCCTAGCCTAAGATTATTTTTGGAACTAAACCTACTTTATTGAATTCTTTGTTAGGCGAAGGTATACTCTGCTCTATATCTTAAACAGTTTTATAAAGAAAGGTTCATTCAAAAGGGAAAATAGACACACATTGGATATAATTCTGAGTTGTAGTCAATTCATTTTGGGCTAAACTTTAAAAAAATAATATATCCAGTGCCATGTTGTATAGTGCTGCCAGGCTAAGCAGATTTTGTTACAACTGTATAGATCTACCTGTGATATTTTCTCAGCCACTAGGTCTCCATTTGACTAGTCATTAATATCTAGTCTGCATTGTTCGTATTTAAATATATTTTCATTGAGTGCATTCAACAGATTTGGTCTAAACTAGCTCTGCTTACCCTGGCAAGACACGACTACATGTCACTGATAATGTAAACTAGACTAATCAAATGTTGACAAATATTTTGTATCTTTAGTAAAGAAACGTAGCAATAGGGTGTCATTAATGTCCATAATTGATCATTATATTTCACTCTTAAAATATTAACCTATCACGAATATATTTAATTTCATGATACCCACTTCGGGGGCTGCGTGGCCCAAAGCACTACTCTTGTGTTAGACTAGACTGACGATAACGGGAAGATCGAGGTTCGAATCTCGGCCAGATGTACTGAGGACGATTTTTTTCAAGAATTGTTTTCCACTCTACATCCACGCAAATGCGAGTACACTTCCTATAAATATAGCCTTCCTCATCCCTAAAACCATTAGCGTTATTAGTGTATAAGCGTATAGCCTGAACGGGTAATAAAATGTGGTGCTAAAAAATTTAAGATGTAGGCCTAATTTGTTCGACTTAAACCCGCATCCGTAGAAACGTGGACAAAGTTGTTAGTTTCATCTTCTCTTGTTTTCTAATGACAGTGACGTTTGGGTTTGAATCCTGATCGGGTGTAGGCCTACTGAGTTTTTTCCCCTACACTGTTTCTACACTCACCCCTCACGCAAATACGAGTACATGTCCTCTTAATTCTACCTTTCTCTCATGTTATTAGATTAAATATTTTAATAATAGTGTGTCCATATCCCGAAGGTTAGTTCTGATGGGTTTCCCGTCCTTTAGGAGTAGAGTGCGCACTAAGCCCTTCGGCTGGCATAATCTGGGAGAAAGCACACGCATGTCCTGGACATGCGGCAGTTTCCCGTTGCTTCCCGCACTGAATTTCTATCAGCGAGCGAGAAAGATTCCACACATTTTGTCGGAAATATATCTCATACACTTACTAGGGATATTTCACATACCACAATTGACATGAAACCAATGGCTTAGTGTTCCCTTCCAAGGAAATACTGATATGGATTTTTCATTTCTTGATAAAAAAAAAAAGTACTAGGTTGATCTCGTTCTGGTTTAAATTCGCGAGCACCGGGTCTTGAGTCAAACAATTTACTCTAGGACCGATGAATTAAATATCTGGATCAATTGGCGAGTATTAAAGATGTTACCTACCTATAAACGTCACGGCAAGCCAAGATATGATTTTCACTGTTAATTCACGTTTTGTTCAGCGAGTTTTAGAGACACAGCGTTAAAACAAAAACTTTTAATCATCAAATAATTCTAAAAATAGTCCTAAGGTGTCACAAAATTATTATTTTTATCTTTAAGTCATTTTTTTACAAACGTATTTTTTTTTAATAATATACAATTTAAGCTATTTGACTTGGTCATTAAAAATGGCCTCTAGGATTCTTTCTGCTAGGATGTAGATTAAAAAAGTCTGTGGGAGCGTAATATGTCTATCTAGAATAAGAAACATAAAAAATATAATTTTACAATGCAGGTCAATGTTTTTAAGGAGCAAATTTTATAATAACTGTGTAATCTTATCAGAGGAAGAGGCTGTTATCAGTAGATAAACTGGAGGCCTCGCAGAGTGAACTGTTCATTTTCTACCCTCTCTTTATTTTTAGTGCAATGGCGTCTAAGTGTGATGGTGCTTAAACTGCTTAGGTGCGTCCAGTTAAGATGCAACCCGCTTCGTAAAATAGCTTCGAAATATCCAAGTAGGTAACGTCTTCGTTAAGACACAGGGCATTTTAAGAAGTAGCAGTAGTTGCCATAAACTGACTGTACAAAGGGTTCTTCTATTCCTCTTCATCCTGACGAGTACTACTCGTAATTTTTTTATTCACCCTTCTTTCGTGCCCCTTTCAAGGCTTTTGGATAGTGCGGTAATTGAAAAAAAAAATTTGTATACAGTGGCTTTTACTTTAAGCCGGAGGATGTAGGATGGAACTTGACTTTCTTTTGTAGAGCACCCCCTTCCCTTCCTTAAAAAAATAAATAAAAGGTTCTTGTATATGCTGCCGAGCCAAAGTTTTGAGACATATCGCTTTAATTATCATTATAGAGTTGTCGCTATTCTTTATACGCACTTGTGGGTCTATTCAGGATTTATTAAGGGGGCAGTCTGCTATTGACTGAAACGTTTTTCCTAAGTAAAGGATAGGGTGTATTATGCGTCAAGGATCCAAATTTTAATGGAACCATTCACAAGACTTAAGGGATTGAATTATGTCAAAATGATTATGGGGAAGTACTTCTAGTGTGAAGCATTTTATTTTGTTTGCTCAGCTAATATAGATGAGACCATGGATGTAAGCTATTCATATTAACAAGAAGTTAATATTGTATGAAAATATAGCCTAAAAAAATTGGGGTTCGTGAAAATATTTAATTTTATAATGGCTTGGGACTGATTAAATGTTTGGCTACCACCCAGACGTATTTTCGGTAAATAAATAAAATGGCTACCAACTCTCCCGGATTTTACGTAATACGTTCGAAGAGGTAACCTTTTTTTACGATTTTAGGAAATCATTGTTTTTTATTTTTAATGAAATAGGTACAGTACATACCTAATATCGACATTACTATTCTAAATTTTAACTGTGGCCGTGTTATATATTATGTTAATGCATTATTCATTATGTTATTGTGCTATGTGTTCATAGAGAAAGGAAACTGTTTGTTAATCTACGTATTTTATTAGATCATTATTATTTAAGGGGGAAATACATATTTTATAAAAGCTGAGAGAAATGTGTGTACCTTAATTAATAAAAGTAAACAGAAATAAGGACGACTTGGGGATGAAAAAAAACTCGAAATTAAATTGAAGGAATAGAAGAAATCACAATATAGCTAATAATATTAAATAACAATATAGCTAATAATATTAAATTATATTATTTCTTAGATAAGGTTTTTGTCCAAGCAATTCATTTCAGTAAATGAGCTTCAGTTTCACAATTTATTTGATATTAATTAATTTTCGAACGCCTTTGTTCAGTCAGTCGGTAGCGTGTATATCTACTGAGCTAATGGTCCCAAGTTTGATTTCTGGCATGGCCAAAAAATTTATCATTAGTAAAATTTGAGTTTTCCCTTTCACAGTGATGAATTAACGGCCGGGGGCTGGATGTTGTGTCTGTTCTAGATTTAGGTTAGTTTATAAGTCATGTTCAGAAAGTACGCGTTTATTAGCTCAAATAAGTGAAACAATAATAATAATAATAGTCAAAGATGGATTGTAAAAATTGGAAAAGCTCATTAAGGACCTTGGCCCTCTCGNGGCGTGGCTTCACAGCCGACTAAAGTATCCTTCCACGCTAATAAGAACAGATGAATCATGGAAACCATTGAGGGCGTCAGCTACCGGACAGGTCTTGCGGAAAAATCATACGTTTAGAAATATCTGTTTTCTCGAGAACTAGTGAAATTTTTATAGTAATATTTTCAACACCCCTTCTAATATAATGTATCAATGTTTATTAATTGTTACATTTTCTGGTTTTTCGTTATGAAGTCGGCAGTTTTCTATTGAAAATTGTCAATTTTATCAATATTTGATCATTTTAAAAATTATAGTGGGGGTGTATATTTAAAAAGTATAACTTAATCAACATGCTTCTATTCTTGAACAAATCGTTTCCGAAAAGAAAATTGCAAAACAATAAAAATTCTTGAAAATAACTGTTTGTTACCATGGCTCTGCATTTCCACGCCAAATGAAAAGGGCCAATCGCCTTAACTGTTAACAAAATGACGTTCAAATAATGTCTTATTATTTTCTTCCTGCAGTTCACGTCTTACTACAACAGTCCAAGCTATTCACATATTTACACTAATGAGGGTAGAGATTGAATTCTAGTGAATGCTTAGCCTTATTTGTGGATAGGAAGAGTGGGAAACCAAATAATGACAATACACTTCATTATACCTGGTCAAGATTCGAGCCTCATACCAACCTCCCCATCAACGGAAAACCAGACACTTCTGTTCGCATGATAAACAGTATGGGTTACAGACTACTTAGGCTAAGCAGTAAGGTTGAGGATGGTATCTTTGAGCAAATGCTCCATCCATAGTCGTGTATAAAGGTGAGATAGATTAGTGGAAATCTTGTGGGAGAATACCCTTCTTGTTCACCTGGATGAGTTTTGAACTCCGACCTCCCCGTCAACAGGTAGCATGTGAAATGTGAGTCTAACGTCTAAGACAGCTCAGCCACCATTGAGGGTGAGCAATTAATTCATTAAATAATTATGTCATTTATTTATTTTTGCGTAACATCTTAATATCCGTCCGTGTTATCAGCATTTTTAATTGCACTATTGGGGTAAAGTTGATAATTGTAAAATATGGAGGAAAATATGTACAGTACTTGTATTTGTATGAACCATTTAGGTAAAAACACACTTAGGATTCGAACATCAAACTCCGCGTAGCTGGAAAACCAGACTAGAAGAGCTTGACGCTTAGGCCATGTGCCCACTGATACGGGTACTATATTATTTAACACAACTATTTGTACAAATAGTATACTTGCTTACAATATTTTACTTTTAACTTGATCTTTTAATTCTACAGTAGATTTAAAACTGCATGCAAATTTTTAAAAATGTAAGTGACCTATTTTTTCCCATATTTCATACTGACATACTTTACTCAAATTATGTAACTTACATTAAATTTTTTAAAAGTGATGTTATTTATGCTTTTTTTTTTTTTACTAAATGTGTAGTCTTTGCTATGATACAAAAAATAAGACATTTTATAAAAGAAATGTGTGTTCTAGAATGTTATCTGCAGCACTTAGCTGTTACATTGTGGCGAAGTAAGGAACTAATATTATTATTATTATTATTACTATTAGCACCGCGTCTTACTACCCACTAGGGTTATACACACGCTAATGTGTAATGGTAGGGTGATTGTTAGATGAAATGGAGGACCTACAGTTTAACGTGGGATCCGAACCAAGGTGGAGGCCTGGCATTCCTTCACACTCACAAGTTGTGAATGAACTAATAAAATGTGCTATATTTAAAAAGGGAGGAAAGGTAAAATCCTTAAATTACGTAGCTTCATTAATTACTACAGTGATGTAGTTACATAAAAATATGATGTGCAAAAAAAAAATGTTGAGTTTACAAAAAAATAAAAAATAAAATAAAAAAAATTGAAAATATGTTCAAAATAATTTTTTTTAAATAATAATTCCCATAGAAATCTCTACAAGATAAAAACTCACCGAATCTGTTTTTCCTTGTTTTATAAGAAGGGATTTTCACACATTCACGGTCGACCTCCCATTATAGATCAGTCCCTTTCATATTTCCACCAAACAATGTCAAACGGTTTGTTCCGTTTCCTTTCCCCTCTGTATTTAGATGATTTAAACGAATATATAT